>JAWWEN010041558.1:0-12988 GCA_035582955.1 Sycophila texana
CAACTTCCTTTTTTCAAGTTAAAAAGATTTAAATAAAATACAACAAAATAAAAATAAAAATAAAATATCTTATACGAAAAGTTAAAATTCAAGGCTCCAACTTTACCCTAGACAAGTGTCATCGTCTGGGCTTCGCATAAGCGAAGGTCATTTCCAGCTTCGATGGGGCATCAACGGAACCAACTACATCCACCGCCAGTTACCCATCGTCCGAAAGTGAACGACGAGGCGTCGATCGATGACGAAGCGGCGCGAGGCTGAGGAAAGCCGAGAGGGCCTCCCGGCGGTCGTAAATCCGCGGGCGCGCGCATTGTGCCCCGGCTATTTCGGCGACAATGGAAAACGCCGAATCGCTGGGCGCGCGTGGGCAGCGCAGTCGCGACACCCTTTCGGCCCCTTCTTACTCTCCTTCGGCTCGTAAATCTCGAATTCATTAGGTGCTCACGACCGGCCGAGTGGAGTGGAAGTCAGTTCCGATGCTTGAAGGTTCGACGAGCTGAATATTCATCGGGTCAGGGATTCCGGAACTTCGTGAACTTGCGTTAACTAATCGTATATATATATTGACTTTTCAGACGCGTAAAATTCATTATTTTCTTGTGGAAATTTAATGCGTGTATAATATAGATTTTAAAATTGTATTTTAATGAATTAATATTATGTGATCAAAGTAAATTAATGAAATTCAGTGTGTATATAGTTGTTAATTTAGTTATTGTTTGATACAATTTTGACTCAGAATAGTTCACTATTAACATGAAATTAATAAAATTACAATAATTTTACTAATCCAGATTATAGGAGATATAAGCAGTAATTAATTGAATTTGAACTGCAATGTTCAATTCGATTTACGAATAATATAAATTTCCTTTTAAAAAATAACTACTTAAAGTGAATGGATAATTGAATTGCAAGCATAACTAAACACGCATGCATGAGTCATAGATAAAATAAAATACTTAAGGTCCAATTAACGGGGCATGCAAAGCGAGGCTCGAGTATATAAGCAGCGTCACCGGCCGCGATTCCCCCTCGGCCCTTAGCGAAAATCAAGTCGGTACGTAATTAGTCGCATTAGCATTGCGGTCGGTACTCCCCTGGGCTCTGGTCTGCTATGCAAACAGCAGCGTGGAGTTCAGAATTCATGATGGATTTACTCAATCAAGACTCTTTTATTTATTTATTAATATTAAACCAGCTACATACCTTTTAATATATCGATATAAATATAGTATAATATGCGCAATTAATAAAGGGTACTGAAAAACCTAATTATGAATACTTAAAAAAAATGTAAAAATATTAAAAAGTTTAACATTCTTTTAGGCAATCGATGGCAAATGAACACTCCTTGGCGCAATAATATATTATAGTACTGTAATTAAAATAGAAAATTATATTATTTCATTTATGCAGTGCCGCATCTAATCGCTCATGGCGTACGGTGTGCATCAACATCAGAAATGGTTGACGCAAAGTAAAAGTCTATCGGGGAGTCACGCGAAATCAAAACGGCGTAACACACGGGGCTTGACTCGCCGGAGCTGCCACCTGCCTTCGTGATGCCAACGGGCCACCCTTTCGAAACGAAGTGCCGTATTAATTTTAATAAACGCTGAGGTGAAGTCGAGTGGCGGTTGCGAGGAACTAATGAGCCTTTTTTTTTATGTTTCCCATTGAATTTTCTACTGGAAAACTAAATGATTTATTATTTGTATATTATAGGCGTTTTTAGAGAATCATAAAAGATTTGAAATTCTCTTGAAAGAAATTGTTTCGTTGTTTTTCTGTACTGATAAATAACTAAATAAATAATAATCAATGGCGTTTCGTTCTATTGGTATGTTTTTTTATTGTTTTTTATAATAAATTTAGGGGTTTGAGTGTAGAGCAGAGTTTGTGGTAGCTAATTATCCTCAAATTTGACTCTGAAATAATTCTAGTTGGCGGTAATTGTACCAGGAACTCACGACACCTGCTGGTAAATAAAGCAAGTACTCACAAAGTGGCGTCTGCTTGTTCTTATATACTATTCTCTGGCAATAGCTATATGTCATGAATCATTGTCAAACGTTAGTCATAAATTAAGGACATTATCTCTTTTCCTCAGATTTTTGTATTTATATATAACTAATTTCAATTAGACTTTAATTTATTTACGATTTTTTATGTAAGTAATTAATTAGAATATTTATTCTATGTGGCGCTTAAAAATACTATCATTTAACTGCTTTGTTTTTCACAAGTTTCAAGAAAAAGATACGATTAAAATTTATCCCTACACGTTTTGAATAAAAGCGATGAAAATTGAAAACGCAGCAAAAATATAGAATTTACTTTTTCCTCGTAGAAGTTAAAGTTGTTAAACAATACGTGTCTTTTCAATTTTATTTACGTAATAAATAATGCATATAATTTTTTTAATAGTGCTCATATATTGTTAAATTTTTTCTAGAAATACCAATTATTTACGTAATCATCAGGTACGTAAAAGTGTGCAGCCTTCGGCAAACTGTTCATTACATGAATAATGGCTGAATTGAAATAGCTAAAATAGCATCAATGACAAAAAAATTAATGGAAAACAATTTAAATAATCTCTGACGATTAAGACAGGGTCCAACACTTAAAGGCGAGACATTTTTTTCGTGAAAAATTTACAGGCTTATCCGAAATACCTGGGGACGCTACATTGAGAAAGCTTAATAAATTTGAGATAGAGAGGGAATAAAATGTGTGTTAGAGATAAACGCCGCTGGTCCGCTTGATATCTTAATTTTATTTTCCGTCCGGCGCACCGACGGAGGAAACAGTTTAGCGATTCTCGCGTGGCGCCCGGATTTACATATCTCTAATAGCCCCAATAAAATTCCAAAAATTTTGTATCCTATAAATGTCTTCGAGGACGAAAAAAAAAAGAAAGAAAGAATCAAGCACAAAACGAGTAAAGCGTAGAGTCGTACGTAACAAAAAATACGAACGAAAGAGATAAAGATATATAGATAAAACAAGTTTATTTACCAGAGGCAAAAGTAATTATAATACAATAAATAATACTTACTTTTAACAAAATTAATATATATATATAACATGATTTATGTAGAATATTGTAGTCTAAGGAAGAAAGTTTAGCAACAGTAGCTCACGAAGATATAATTTGAAATGAATTTTAATCACAGTCAGTTTTGGTATGTACAGACAAAAAACGATAGAGTAGAATAGAATAAATTTTTATTCTCCCTTTAGGTAAACAGTGAAAATATGCAATACAATGCAATATTGTTTAATTTACAATGAACGATATAAGGTATGTGAGCAACATATGCAGTAGCATAAAAAAATATAAAATAAAGAACTATAAATTTGAGTATAAATATGTAAAAATATTTTATTTATTATTATTTAGCTATTTGATTAGCAATTTATAGATTTCTTGAGTACAAAAGTCTAAAATTGCAGGATGGTATTAGCCAGTTGTCTGGGTTAAATTTAATACAAAGCCCAGTTACTAAAATTAAAGTAAACTTAAAATTAAAATTGATTACCGACAATTCTCGTCACAGAGTCGGAGAACAAAGAATCAAGATCGAGAGAGAGAGAGAGACGTAAAAAAAAGAAAGTAAAAAATAAACATATAGAACCGACGAGAAAAAATGAACGGCCCTAAATGCGGCTTTATCTGCGCTCTCCTCTCGACGGTGCGAGAAAAAAAAAAAGGAGGAGCAGAGCGCGGCCGAGCGTGTCTCTCGGCGTTATCGGGCCGACACTTTTCGCCAATCCGCGCGAGCGTTTATATTTTTTAACAATGCACGCGGGCGTACGTCCTCCCCCGTATCTCCGGCGACAGGCGCGCGAGCCCCACGGTCCCCTCGGCCCGGTGCGCCCGAGCCCCTCCCTATCTCCGGGCTTTATCGGCGTTCGGCCCGCTATCACGGCTATCCATCAGAGCGGCCGATTATTTCCGTAATTTTTGCGCGCTGTCGTGTATCCGCGTGCGTGCCGTCTCGGTCGGCTTGACTTTGCACCTTTTTCTTTTTTTGTTCAGCTCGCGACCGCTACGAAATTAGGTCCGACGGAATTTCGCCGTGGATGTCGACGTGCGTCGAACCCCGGGAACTTGATTCCGTTGAGGTTTCTATAATCGCGACGGCAGATCGATGGATAAATATAAGTTAACTGGCGTTATGAGCGTTGGAGGGACGATAAAAGCGATTTTACCAATGTGTTTACCAATGTGTGGTTTTTGGTATAAAATTTCGATTATTAAAATAAATTAATTAACTTGTTTAAATAAATTTTGTAAAACATTTAGGTTTGATCATGATCGTTGCGAGGAGTCTGTATCGTTTTTTTTTTTTTTTATATTAGCTATTATTTCTTATTACATAAGTTTTACTGAATGCGTTTTTAATTGTTGTGGCTTGAACAATAAGTGTAGTATAACGTAGTTTTGTCCTTTTAATTCCAATTTTGATTTTTATTCTACAATTCTACAATTTATTGACAGGATGAAACACTCTTGGAATATTCTTGATCCTTAAAGAGTCTTATTAACATTATAGCTGTGGATCACTGCTTAAACATCTCTTAAAAATTTATTATTTAAAAGGGTAGTTAAATCATTTACTCATTATTCGTTATTTGCATTATTTAGTTGTTCTGTCTCGTAGCTCATAATTGTGTTAATTTTATTAGATTTACCAAGATTAAGATTGTTCATATCTATACATTGCATATGTCATCTTTTGTATAAAAATTTTTTTGAAAGGCAATTTTTTCCGTTTATTTTAAATAAATATATTAAAAAAAGGAAAGTAATTAAACATCTTGAATTTAAGATGCAGTTTTCGTTAAACAAGTACTTCTTTAAATTATATAAAAAGAGATTATTCTGTATAACCACTAACTCGTAGCTCAATATAAACAAATTGAAAATTATTTACACACGAAATCCATCGACATGTCACCTAAAAAAAACATCTACCTAATAAGAAACGATACAATAAATTTCCTTGAAAAAAAGGGGCAAAAAGCAATAAAATGCAAATGAAGATAAATGGCGAACAAAACGGAGACAAATGCGTCGCAGTCGAGAGTCCGGCTTTCGCGCATAATAGACAATATCTTCGAGCGGCATTTTATTTACATCCCGCGCCGGAGAGAGGAACGAGGCCGCGTGCGAACAAAAATGTTGTATCTTTTGACCGGACACAATTAGTATAGGCACTTGGCTTATCTCAACAGCCGGACTCGGGCATTCGGCCCTCTCCTCGGCTCGCCCACCTAATCACGACTCTATTCGGCTCCTCCCGCGCGCGACTGGCTTATCGCCTCGCCTTTAAGAGGATAACCGTGTCGGCCCGTCGGGGATCTCCTCGCGCCTCCTTTACGACGTTTTAATCGTCCAAAATTTGTCTCGGCGGAGTAAACGTTTTCTCGTCCTTATATATATATACTCATCCCGTTCCTCTCCCCTTAAATTTCTCTCTCAAAATCCCACTGCCCACTCCATGCTTCTTATATACACGAGAAAAAAATCTGAAAAAAAATCCGCTATAAATTTGAGGCCGAGCTTTCGTTCCGCTCGATTTTCTGTATAGCAATATAATTTCGAACTAATCGATATTCTCCGGCGCGAATACGCGGATAAAATAAAACGGCGGCTATTTGCCCGTCGACGGTGTGGTAATAATGGATAATGCCGGTAAATTGGCGCGATAAGGAGAGCGTCAGCGCGCCTTGAAGCCCGGCGATTATCAGTCAAGGTAAAAGCGCCCATTACCGAGTTCTCCGCGCGTCGAGACCACTTTGGCGCGATATCGCTCGCGCGCGACCGAGTCTGACGTGGAACTGAAGGAGCGAGAGGAAACTTTGGCCGAGTTGAAAAGAAACGTCGTCCGGTGTCGGCTCGACCGAAAATCAGTGATTCCCTTTCCTTGGTAAATTCATCGCGGCACTGCATTCAGAGACGAAAAAAAACTATGAAAAAAAAATAAACTATGTCTCGTGAAAAAATAATTGTAGAAACGAAAATCTCAGTACTCGCGTCGAATCAGTACATTAGTACTGGCACACTAACTTTGGTCTGCAAATGGGTCAATACTACGTCGTAATACTGGTTAAAAAATACTGGATTAACTTTGGCCCAGTTCCGGCACACCAATATAGTAATTACAAAATAAAAGTATTGGCACTCCAGTTCTATCCGAGTTTCAGGCCAGAATTGACAGTTTTTATTACCATATAAGGTCGATAAGAAGTTTATTTAATTACAAAATGTAGCTGAAGCTCATTACTTATAGAATGCTCGTCCTCTAATCTCCAAAGAACGAGGATTTAAAATCACATTCAGTGAAGAGTTTTTTCGAATGGAATTTACATTTTTCACTAATAAAAATTATTGGGACAATATTCAAACAGAAATTGTGAAAAGTTCATTCTAACACGCTAAGATTCATTTAACCATACTTCAATTAAAGTAATTTACTCTAGGCACCGTAATTCAGCAAAATAATTATTTTTCTTAAATTTTTGTTGTCCCATCGGGATAAAATCAGGTCAATCACCAGTCAACCTTTTCCTATACTAACCGTTCACTTAATTATGCCTAATATGATCATTTCAACATCGACTGAGTACCAATCCAGTGGTAATAATGCCGATACTGTACCAATAACGATGTACTGGTCCAGCGTCCGACCGTTTCCAAATTTTTTCCCGGATAAAGATCCACGTGGTTCGTCCGCTCGTCCGCCGACACCTCTTATCCGAGGGTGCGATCAATGTGCCGCGCTATCCGAAAAACGTCGCGCGAATTCAGCGCCTTTTAATTTATGTACATGCAGACTTGCGCGCGCGTGAAAGGTAAAATCGAGCGTGCACAAGTATGCGTTTCTGTTTGGCCGCGGAGCAATGCGCGCTCGGTGTTTAATAAAAATGAATAAAAATAAATAAAAATAAATGAAGAAAAAAAAAACGGCCGATGATATGAGCATTTCGTGTCGCGGTAATGAGAGAGCCGCGGAGGCCGCGTATCGCGCCGGGGCCCGTGTCCCGGCGATAAGCGGCGGGCATCGATCATCCCCCACTCGCGCGGCCTTGGCCGTCGCCAGCGCCCAGGTATATAATAAAGACGATAGACTGACGCCGGAGGACGAGGCTTCCTTTGTCCTGCGAGCGTACGAGTGGTGGCCGTCGTTTTTTGGAGCGATGCTGCCCAGGGATCGTTAGAGGACGACTGCTGCTGGGGCGAGAGCGATGATGGGACGTCGGCATGCGACGGATTTCCGGAGGAGTGAGCATTTTCATGGGAGCAGTGAGACTTGAGATGTTAAATAAGCCGCAGTTAAATTATGGATGCTTAGAGAGTGATTAAATTAGCGTAATTCATTAATTATGTTTGAACGTAATGGATATGAAAAATTGAATGCCGATGCTCACTTATTTATATACTTTATTTATATTTATACTCAATATGCGGAGATTTTTTTTTTATTGATATAAATTTCTTTCAGACTAATAGTAAATTTTTTTTCTTTTAGAACTTTCTATATACTTGTACTTAAAAAATCAATAGCTCATTTTATAATACGGTAATCATTATATATATATAAATACAGAGATAGTATTTAATAAAATATAAAAGTAAAGAACCTCGGACTTGCAATTTGAGAATTTCATTTACTGAAACCCAATCGTCCACCGTCAGTGCGCTCCCCACATCCATAGTAATGCACATTCATGCTCAAGTATATAATCGCAATAAAACTGCATGAATGTATAATAATATTTTTATTGTATAATTCAGTCCTCCACCTTTCCCCTTTACATTCATACTTAAACACGAGAACTCAATGCACAAGTGCAGGGCTGCATAAATGCAAAAAAACGTGAATTTGTATATTAATTTCTAAAATTGATAAAGATTTTTCCTCAATAATTAAGAGCTTTAACTATTTTAAAATGAAAAATTGAATTTAATTAAAAAAAAAAGTATTTTGTTCTCAAACAAATAACATCTAAAAGTACTTTTGTACTGAGTCATTATTTGAAAATTCGTGTCACGAATATCACTTTTACCCAAAGAAGTATTTTATTATATAATAATTAAAATAATTAAACAAATGCAAATAATCTGTTATCATTAAAAAATGAATCAGCACTCGGTTCCCTTAACCCGTCACAATGTATATTAAAAACCAGCGTAAACGCGCTAAAAGGATCGATCGACTATCCCGCCGCAATGAAGCCAATTAAAAGCGCTTAATATTTCCAAAGTGTAAATTAAATCTAGCATGTAAAATTTCCAGCCCAAGGAACGATCTCGTCATCCCGAGCTCCCGCCGTATCTCCTTATCCCCCGGCAGCCAGTGCGAACCTCCTGATATACAAGGACGCCTCTCGCGAACCACCGGCGCGTACCCTCGCGATAATGTAAACCCAGTCGCGCGCCCCGCACGGTAGTCACGTCGCGGACTCCGCAGGCCGGTGTCGGCGCCTTTCGTTTGACGAGGCGCGCCTCGTTATTTATTATTGCGCCCGTCATTTATTACCCGCTCGCCCGGGCGCCCCATTAATGAGCTACAGAGATTGATGCCGATCGCGGGATCCGCGGCCGGTCCCCTACGCTCGGCTTGTCGATCGCACACGCCTTCTTTATGCTACTTACAACGGGCGATAAGGGGCAGTTTAGCCGGGCCGTGAGCGCCGACACTGAAAGTCAATTAAATTTTTATCGCGACGGATTGCGCCCCGCTCGGGCATTAAGGGCCTGTATCGCGCTCTCGAATTATGCTAATTTTGCAGCTCGTTGTCGCCTTTCGAGATGATTTCCTGTACCACTTTATTACGGGCGCTGGTGTTTTTTTTCTCCCTTTTTCTTTTTTTATTTGGTCGAGGGAGGTGGTGATCGATTTATTCGAAAGCAAGTGGTGTCTTAATTTTTCGGGATTATATTATTTACGTAGGAGTGAGTGTAATTTATTGGAGTGAATGAAGCGAGTGAGTGTGTTACTTTTATTGCTTTTATCTAATTCGATGAGGATATGTTTGTTTTGATTTTGTATTTTTTTGTATCTATATAGTTGTTTAAAAAATTATTCTTTTTTGTGATATCACTTTTGCTGCTGCGATTTACTTTTAGGTGTTATTTATTTTTAATGAAAGATTGTGACGTCGCTCGAGTGCAATATTTTATTTTTTATAATTTAAAAATTGTTTTTATATTTACAAATAGTATATTTATACAAAGATTTGTTATTTTGTATTTGCAAATAATACTGCCATTTACATTAAACGTCTATTCCATTCTGTTCTATTCTATTTATATCCATGATGTTGCAACTTTTTGTTTCTTTTCGAACGAGCGGAATAGGCACGCTTTTGCTTACTATTAGGGACGTTTGTAAACTAGCGAATATCTTTTTTTTACTGTGTTCATCACGTACTACTTTATTATTATAGAATTTTAATAGTGATTTCTTTAAAATTCCTTGAAAATTTGCCTCGTAACGATTGGGGAAGTGGCTCCTATTGTTAGCGATCATGATGTTTAAGAAGGCTAAGTAATTAGAATTGTACATTTCTCAAATTACATAACTCAAAGTCGAATTAACATGGAATAAAACCATCAATTAATTCCTTCACCAAGTGTTTTTTTTTTTCCTCGCCAAGCTACAGAATTCGAGAACCACAGCGACTGCCAAGCAAAACGATTAAAAAATTCTACTCTTATAGAGAAAAAAAAACATTACCCTTATCTACCGTATACAAGAAAAAGTCATTTATCGATCAAATTATCCCACAGCGAGTAATAATTCGAAACGTCAGAAGGCAATTTCACCGTCAATCGAGCGATTGCAGCCCCCGGCGGCCGGGGCTACGCGCGCATCCGATCGCTAATTGAGGAAGCGCGCGCGAAAAAAAAAACCTACCGGTTATCATTACCGCGAAGCGCTCACCGGGGCGACATGCAAATCGGGCCCTGGTAATGAGATGGGAATCTCGGCTGCGTTATGACGCATTTATATACAGAGAGAAAGGAAGACTCTCTCTCTCTCTCTCTCTCTCTCTTTCTCTCTCTCTCTCTGTCGCGGAGTGGCGCGTATGGCCGAGGCTAAAGTATCGACTCGGCAACGCGTGTAAAACGGCCAAGATGGCCGACCCACCGGATAATTAAATAACAATTAGCTGCGCACGGACGACTCCGCGTCGCGGACGCATGCGCAGCTCGGAAGGGCTGAGTGCGCGACCCTCGCGAAGCGAGGAAGGCTAGCGACTATATTTCTGCTTTTTTTTTTATTAAGCTGGAATCCACGACGTCGGATTTATAATGTATATAAATAACCTTTGCGAGCGGCCGTTTGGATTTTTAGTCGGGTTGTTGGTGTGGAGAGAGCGCGCGCGCCTTCATTATGTCGGGATTTTTGTACTTTTGTGTATGTGCCGGCGCGCTTTGATTGATGTACAGTAGTACGGCGGAAGTTTCGGCCTCGTTGGCTGCGCGCTAAATTTTCGGTAAACACGTCAATTTAGAATAATGACGCGAAAATATTTCCTAACGTTTTATCTCGACAATTTGTTAAAAATGTAGAGATGAGGCGATATATAGGTTTATCTTTACAATTTTTCTTTTTTCTTTTTTGCTTTCAATTTCCTGCGACAGAGAGTATCATTTTACTTCACTAATTCGTTAAAAATTCGCTTATGAATCGAGCAATCGTTAGGATCATTACACATTAAGTTAAATCTTGTTTATTGCCGTAAAATTCCATTTTCAAAACTTTTTTGTTTTATAATTTTTACTTTTTTTTTTAAACTTTTTTGTTACTTTTTTGTTACCTTTTTTTCATAATTTTTACTACTTCTTTATTTTCAATTTTCTAAGCTTTTTAAGTTAAACTACATCGTTTTATCTGACCAATTTGTTAAAAATGCGCTGATGAGACGATAACCGTCGGTAATATTCTGCAGTGTTAATTAATGTTCCGTTTACCTACGTAAAACCTCATTTTTCTTTCATACAATTTTCACTAATTTTTATTTTGTCTTTGAAAAGAATTTTTACCGAAAATTTAAAATAAGCAAAAATGAACCCATCTGAAACAAATTAGGAATTCAAGCCCTTATACAAAAGTCGTTACGTCGTTACGTATCTACAATATCTACCATCTAGAAAACAACAGCATTCTACTTCGAAAGAAAATTACATTTTATTATTCCCCTCCACTAGCATTTAACGTTGCTCGCCGGCATACATACACCCCGCCGAAAAGAATGAACGAATCGACCTCGCAAACAATCGGCTCCGAAAAAGTCAATCTGAAAGGATTCGCCGCAAATGTTCGCAAACAACTGCTCGTCGAAACTCCGCTCTCGACGTCTGGTATATACAATATATATACAGTATATTAATAGCACGAGCGACGAGTCGCGTTGGTTCGATTACGCGCGCGCAACAACCAACCGAGACAAAAGCGCTTCGAGGATCGTTGGAGGAAAAAAAAGAGCGAGTGAAAGGGGTTAATAAAAAAAAATAATAATAAAAATAATATCGTCCTGAGCAGCGCGATTGACCGGTGCCATTAATATCCGAGCGAGGACTCCGCGGCTCTTTCCCTCCCCCATGTGTGGCTCCCTTTCAGAAATTCAATTACGGCATCGCTTCCATGCGTCGCTCGCGACTTTTGATTGGGCGCGACGAGCGCTCGCGAAAACCGCACGCGGCGCTCCTGAATAAACAATACGCGGAGGACCGGGTCCGGCTGCGCTCCTCGATTAATATTGCGCCGTTCAGTCACGACAGCCGATGACCGCATTGAAGCGCCCTCCTTGATGGAAAAATTGATTTGTTAGCCACTGTCGTTTAATTGTCATTTCGTGACGTAAGCGCGCGAGTTGATGCTCCTTCCGGTGCTTTTGCGATTGATGTCATTTTTTTGGCTTTGCGAAGGCATATCCTAAATCAAGATCTAAATCGTTCCGATCGTAACTATTAATGAATCGTCAATATTTAGTTTCTATCGTTCCATATGAATTTAATTGTTATTGGAGTGAGTTTATTGTATTTTTATTTAATTTTGACTCGATGTGGATAATTGGTTTTTACATATCTATAGTCATTTGAGATCGACATTTTTCTGTGGTATTACAATATTTTTATTTTCTCTTAAAGTGGCTGATTTTTTTTAAATTTTTATACTAGAGATTGTTTATATAATGAGAATTTTAGATTTCTCTTGTAAAACACTTTTGTAGATGAAAATATTTTTTTGAAATGCTAGTTTTATTAATATTTGTAAATACTGAGGTTTACAACAAACAACTACTCTAATTTATTCTACAATTTATTCTATAATTTCATGGTTTTGTCAGATACTCGGAGAGGAATCGGTGTGAACATAATTAATGGAATCTAAATAAAAAGGTTTTTGAATTTTTTCGGGAGAAAACTCTCAGATGCGTAACAAATGATTGGCCAGATCTCTCAATTCTCCAGAATCGAATATTATTTACATCCCTAAAAACCGTACATCTCCAAATAATTCATTAATTATTGAGCTTAGTAAAGAAGACGGAGGAAAAGAGAAAAATTTTAAGTAGAACATAAAAGGCCAAGGATCTAAGGCAGCCACCTAACGCGCGATACAATTGACATCGAAAAAGGAAAAAAAAAACAAGTCCTAATGAATACTCCCAGGGATAAAAGATTCAAAAGCGAGAGCTGAAAACCGAACTAGAAAAGCCAATTGACGCCGAGAAAGACACAATCAAACCCGCACGATCTACTCCCGGGAGGCGCGCACATAATGCGCGTCGAGCATGCACCGGAGTATAGCCGCGTGTGTGCGTCAATTAGCGTTGGCCCGAAAAAAAAAAGCGCAGCGCCGTACAAAACGGGAGGCGCGCGCTCGCACACACACACACACACACACACACACACACACACACACACACACACACACACACACACACACACACACACACA
>JAWWEN010041579.1:0-12986 GCA_035582955.1 Sycophila texana
GCGCTATAATCGCTTGGTTCTCACACGCAAAACACGCGTATAAACGCGAATTTCTCACACTGAGTTATATAAAATATATTCTACGTGCAGCTAAAACCTGCCAGCTAAAGGCTAATTTTTTTGATGATAATAATAAACGTGAGTTTCCCCGCGAACTCTGACCGAATGCATTCGTGTTTTGAGGGAGTTACGATGTTGCATTCATTTTTTAGAGAATTTTTAACACTTGTAGGTGTATATTAGCATATTTCCTTTTATTTCGTTTCTATTACATTTTTTAATTAAAATTACATTTTTAAACATAAAACATGACATTCCGAACTATTTATCACTTCCATTTAAGTAAAAAATTTTGTTCGTATCTTTCTATTGTTAATGGAAGAATAGTAAGGGATATTTAAAATAGTTCGAAATAACGATAAACTTTTTAACAAACGTCAAACTTCTAATCGCGATTTAAAGTAACTCTGCATAATTTACAAAACTTTTCATTTTGCATTAAAAATCCCGCGGCGATAAAACTGTACATTGATTATTTAATTAACCACTTTAAAAGTATTAATACACTTTATTTTTCTCAATCAACACTAACTAAAGTACTGAAATCCGTAACTAAATTACTACACTCAAATTTCTCGACCGATGTATTAATAACGCAAAATCAACTGCTATTATTTTGTTTATTTATAAATTTATTACAAATTTTTAAAAAAGTTATTTATTCAAATAAACCAAGAATCGATTCGATTAGTAATAGTTTATACTTCGAGATAAAAAAGCGACGATTGTTAATTAATTAATCAATAATTCTGCGTTTTACTTATACATTAAGTAAAAAAAGTTTTTCATTGACATACATTTCTTTTAGTTTCGATACCAAAAGCACGTGTCAATAAATTTTTCGTACAAATTTAAAAAAAAAAAATACTTGATAGCGAGTTGTAACTTATATCGATTGGCGGAGCGGCGGGGGCAATTTTTTCCAGCAACTTTTTCGACCTCCCGCTGATGTTTTAAATTCATTTCGCGAGTAAGCAGAGCGGCGCGTGTAATATTTATCGGGGAAAAGTAGTCGGCCGACTCGTTTCAGCGAACTTTCATGCCCTCATGATTCGAAGAAAGCTCGTTTAGATCCGCGAGGAGCGATATTTCCCCACATAAAACTTGAGCCGGCGACTCGGTATAAGGATCTTGAAATTTTACATTTATTTTACGGCAAAGGGTAAGCTTCTGCTGGCATGAAATTTTACTCTCTGACGCATTGAATCAATTAGTGAAAATCTTTGGAAGCACTGAAAATTTTAGTGTAACGGAGATTTTACATTAATTCTCAGTAGTTTCTTTGTTAAAATTACAAAAAGAGAATCTATTAAAATAATCATTTTAACGTTTCTTGCAAAATTCACAACATCTACACTAATTTAATTTTAAGTAGAGACTCTTTCTCTAATAAAGTATTAATTTTACTGGGTCAACACAGCGTTATTACGCAACTGTAATATATAAATGTGAAAAAAATGTTTTTATAACAATCAAATTTAAAAAGAAAATGAGGCTTTCGTTAATAGGGTAAAGATTTAATTTGCAGTTTCTAAAATGTCAGTTCTATGAATATTTAATAAGCCACGAGAACAAAAGAGTACGTCATTCTAAAGCACCAAAAAATTCAAGGCTTTCTCCATGAGAAAATAATACAAAAAAAAACAAAAGCATTAAATTAAAAAGAATTTCTCCCTGTCGGTTGAATTTAAAATAAAAAGAAGCCGGATTTAATGCGAGCGCCTTTCCGCACTCGTCTGTTACTACTTCCACATTAAAAACGCCTTTCGCAAGAAAGAATCCAACCAACCACTCGTTCTTTATTTTTTTATAACATTTTTCTTCTTCGAGCTATTGATCTTCGTTTAGGGATCCTCCGGAAAAAGAAAATGCGCGCGACGCACTTTTTCCCCCTCAACCTCCTCACCGAAGCTTTTTTCACGGTTTCACATACGAATGAACAATTTTTTACTGAATTAAATGCAATCCTTTTCTGGTATTAAGTGTAATCTTCAATTTAAAAGGTCAAGTGTTTGAAGGGTCTCATTTCTGACGAACCGTGGATCGAAAGGGATTTATGCACACGTTTAAGTAGATATAGTCGAGTCTGATCAGCCGTGAGTCCCGTAAAAAATTTTCCGTTGCAGTCCTTCCCGAGATTACATGTTTCCGCGTAATTTTTACGAGTAGAGTAGTAAAATTCTCTCAGCGAAGCGACGCATCACTAATTCCAGTACTCGTTTATATTAATTCAAATTCAGACGAGCATCATCCCGAGTCAATCCGATTATAATAGTAGCCTATCCCTCTAAAAATGAATAAGCGAAATTTGACTAGAATAAGTGAATAGTCACGTTAAATATCTTTCACTTATTGCAGCAAGTGAAAGATTTTTCACGTGGAATAAGTGACTATTCACTTATTTTAGTCAAATTTCACTTATTTATTTTTACAGAGATACTTTCGTAATCCACCCCACAGTGATGAAATTAATAAAAATTGCCGAAATCACGCTAATTCAGTACTTCAGCGTACTCCAAGTAGAATTACCTTGCTGCGCGGCTCTCCTGCGGATGCTCTTATTGGCGCCGGTGACCCTGGCGCTCTGCGACCTCGTGGCGGGCCTGCGCCGCCTGGTAGGCGTGCTGCTGCTCTCGGGGGTGGCACTGCCGCTGTCCTTCTTGACGCCGGCGACGCGGCCCTCCTTACCCTCCTTCCCCAGAGGCGGCATCGCGCTCAGCATCTGCTCCATGCTCGACGAGCCCGGCGCGCATATCGACGCCGAGCGCGTCTTCCTCCTCAGGCTCTGCTGGTGGTTCTCCATCCTGAAGGCACCTCCTCGTCACTACGACCACATCCTCGTCAAACGGACCCTCCGTGAATAAAACAAAGGACTAAAACCTCCCCCCTCGAGGCGCGCAGACTCACGAACCCATCCAACTGTGCGATTAGGCGAAGCTTCCGCGCGCGAACTTGGACCAGTTGCGCTGGTTTAAAAGTCGCGCGACTTTTTTGCCGGCGGGAGCTGCGCGGCTGGCCCTCGGCCAAACCCTCAATCTTCGGCCGATCGCGCTCGATCCACTGATAAGCGGCTCCCTTCGTCTCGCCGCCATCTACGGCTCCATGAGCCCCCGCCGCCACCTCCTCCTCTTCTTTCTTCCTCGGTTTCTTCACTTTGCACTTTTTATCCCCTTTTGTTTTTCTTCTGCCTCCGCTTCGCCCGCTTCTCGATGCTTCCTCTCTTCTCTTTAGGAGGATCTATTTGCGTTTTGAGGTTGTGTCATTAAGGTAAGGCGGCCGCCATATTTTTAAACCCCGCGCTGCTCGATCAATTTTTTCGATTTTTCCTCGCCGAGCGCGGCTTTATTTTTACGCGCTCGACCATGTGCAGCGCGTATCCGCTTCTCGCCGCCTCCTCTTCGCTTTATATTCGTATGTGCGCTGCGTTTCGCTGGGGAGAAGGGGCCGATGCCCGCGCCCCGGATTCCCGAGGTTTATATTTCGCGAGCGCACGTGCGACGATCGTCCCTTTGACGTAGTCACACTCACTCTGAATTATTCCCTTTTTGAAAAGTTTCTACGATTAAAATAAAAAGGAAAACGGAGATCTCCACCAGCGAGATGTTTATCCGAGCGACCGGTACACAGCGCGGCTGGCCGATCTCCTCGGCGGGCGCCTATTTTCGGCCTCCAACTGCGGTGATTTGTGATTGTTTCCACGGAGGCGAGCGAGAGAGGAAGATTCCGCGAAGGCGGGTTTATAATTGCGATTCCAAATCGCCTCTCTATTTTCGAGCGCGGCCAGGCACCTGGCCGCGGAGGAAGCGCGTTGACCCGCCCCCCCTCCGCCCGGCGGCTTTATGCGCGTACCGCGGCTGCCGTGGCGGCGCGTCCCCCTCGAGATCGCGTCAGCGCACTTGTTCCACCGGGGGCTTGCGTTCGGCACCCGGCCGCACGTGTTGCGGCCACCCCGGCCAGAGCTGGAGGCTCCCGAAAACGCGAGGTGGGGACGCGCGTCCCCCTTTTGAGGTTAGGTGCGGACGCGGGGGCTCGCCGACGACGACGGCGTCGAGCGACTCGACTCGACTCTCTCCGGAGGGGGGCAGGCACGGCGTGCACGGCTGCGGCCGCTCGGGCTGTGGCTTCGCGGGGCACTGACGAGCCGCGAGAGCGACGCCCGGCTAAACGCGGCGCAGCCGCCCGTCGGCGCGGCGTCGGGACGCCATGCGCAGCGCCCCTCCTACTCTCTTGCCTCACCCACACAGAAGTGCGCCGGGCGCATACCATCCCGACTGGGTATTCGTTCTCTTTCTCTGGGCAACGTCGAGACGCGCTCTCACCTTCGCGCAACCCCACGTTTCCCTTTATCTCCGCCTTTATGCTTGATATGTCTTCCCTGCGCTTCCCTTATCTACCCCTCCTGAATTTTGGATCCCCCTCTTGGTGCGTGTGTATAGCGCACGGCTGTGGGGAATGAAATTTTATTTTTTCTTTTCTTTTTTTGGTCTCGCTGCGAGGCAGGATTTTTATTGTGCCGCGGACATCCGGCGAATTTGACGATTCGATGTTCCGGTATTTCGAGCTTGCAGGCCGATATTTTTGTTTTTTATTTTATTATATACTACGGAGGTGCTATTTTTTTCACCGCTGCTACGTGCGATCGTTGGTTCGAATTTTTGTTTGGTCCTCCTTTTCAGATGAAAAATGAAAAAAAAAAAAAAAATAAATAATTTATTTATTACCTGTTAAATAATTTATCGATTACCTGTTTTCCTAGTAATCGGCCGGAGCGTGCGGCTTGTGCATTATTTAAACGGCCACTGCATGCAATCAATGAGACAAATGATTTTTATTATAAAAAGGTGTTTTTTTTATTGGAACACGGCTTTACGTAGCTCTCGGTGTAAGCAATAAATATACGTTCACTGCGCGAGCTTTTCGCGATCGTTTCGAACATCCCGTATTCCCGGCGTAAACGTCACGTACATCCATTTCAGATTCCACGCTCATTGATTCGTTCTGTATTCCCTTATTCTTCTTGTATCCCAGAGCCGATCATTCAATCTAAGGTAAAATATATCTTTCTTTTTATTACGGGTGATTTATTATCGATAGAAAATAATATAAATTAATGAATTCCATGTTATATTAATTATTTTATTTATTGTTGTAAGATGCGTAATATAATGATATTTTGTATTTTTCTATTTTTAAGCGTATTTATAGTATTTTCTTATATTAATTGATAACGGGGATACTATTATTTATTACATTGCCATTACCTTTGTTGGAAATGATTTTCAAAGAAATGAAAATACGATGAATTAAGTGAATGCGTTGAGTGACTGATAAGCGATACTCTAATCCTCTTAAGAGGCGGCTCGTTGGAAGCTTCGAGGAATTGAATAAAGTTGGTTAAATATAAAACGATGATTTTTCGACGCGTGAGCCGTCAAGACACTGCAGATTTTGGCAACCGAGCTGCCAACTAGTCTACTCTCTCGCCAGTTCGAATTAGAGGGTAATATACGTCTTCAAGACTATATTACTCATTGTAAACGAAGTTAATGCCTCATCGACTAAGATTCTTACTGTAGTATTTCATTTTTAACTTATGGTGGCTTAACTTAAAATTTCTTCTCAAAAGGTTTATATGCACCTAAATATACCTGACAATATATCCAAATACAGAAAGCTTGGGTAATTAAAGTAACAATGACGAAAGAGCATTAAAACTGTTTTAATGGACTCAGTGTCTACAAAATGTAAATAAAATAGATTTACGGAATCCAATGAAATTTGTTACTATCGTAAACCGTAAAACAAATACTTTGTAGAAAAAGAATAGGCTGCATTACTCTGAAGCCTCGATAAAACTACTGAAAATCAATTATGTCTGACCGTATCTGTCTTTTTCTACTGTTTGTGATTTTCTACTACTTATTTATCTTTTTGATTGATACTGTGCTCATAAAGTATAAAAAAAATTTGATAAAAACTCAATTTGAAGCCTAATAAATATAAGAAAAATCAAGATGGTCTTACCATTCGCGGATGTTTCTACTGAACCACTTCCCCTTTTTTTTTCTTTTTTTTTTCTCGTTTTTATTAACTTCTCTTCCTCGAAAATTCATTCTTGTACAGCATACAAAATACTCGATTAAAAAACAGACAACGTCAATTTGCATCCTAAATAAATGCATAAAAAATCTGGCATGTCTTACCGCACACGGTTGTTTCTACTGAACCTCCTCCTTTTTCTTTTTTTTTTCTTATTAACTGCTCTACGTCAAACACGTATTCTCACAAAACATACAAAACTACTTTATTAAAAAGACCACATCACCTTCACTTTGGAGCCTCGCTAAAGGCTTTTAAAATCTTTCTGCCTTGCCGTACCCATCCCTTTCTACTGCGCCGTCAAACAAAATCCTCATACTCCTCCCTTGACCCAAAGTCAACGTTTTAACATCCTTTCCGAGTAATTGAACGCGTAACTTCGTAAACTGCAGTAACATTAATATCAAACTTCGCACATTGAAGATTTAACGATGAATCTAATCGTTTTAAATAAATTCAAGTGTATATACGTATATCTAGCTATATACGTATATATATATATATATATATATAGCGAAGTGAAAGCTCGATATTCCCAAGCGGCGAAAAGAGCTCCTCGACGATTCAACAGAGATGGAGCTCTGCGCGAAACGATAGGCCTTTATCTTTCGCGCGCGCAAATTGTCTCTCGAACTGGAAACGAAGCCGTACAGCTCATCGCAAAACTATGCGTTTCGATGGCACAATAAGCTTAACTTCTGGGCTCGCGCATTGACTTTGTCACTCGACGGTAGTTGTTCCACTGGAAAACCCAATAATGCTTTTTGTTGCCGCGCCGCGACGACAAAGCCGCCTGCGCGGGTGCGAAATTAAAACGATCCTGTTTTTTTTTTATGCGCCTGCTTAATAAATCGCTGACTGCGCGGAGGAAAATTTGTGTATTAAAAATTATATGCGCTGGTCCGATAGTTTGTCGATGGAATTTATGAATTTTTTTTATACATAATAGTTACTGATTGTAGCGCATGCATATAAAAGAAGAAAATTTGGTTGTATTTATGAGAATATAATGTATGGTTATTTTGGAAAAAAAAAAATTTTAAAAAAAGAAAAAGAAAAAGAAAAAAAGAAAATTTTAAAAATAATTGTAGGTTCATGAGAAATAATAAACAAAATTTATTGTTATGTATCTCCTACATTTATTACAAAAAAAAAAGAAATGTCTTTAGTTTATAACAAGAAAGTTTATTGATACAGCGTCAAAATTTATTGTGTTCGTATCAAAATTTATGACTACAGCTGTAATAACACCCTTAGTATCGAAGAAGTCTATAATTACCTTCAAAACAACGGTAATTCTTGGGAGAAACTTTTCTCCTCGTATAAAGTTATCAAAACGTAATAGATATATAAATACATATCACAAGATAACGTAAAAAAAAAATGTTTGAAACACAAGCCCAAACCGAAAATCCCCAAATTGAAGCAAATAACAAGCGGAAACAGTGGGACAACGACAGTTAAACTTATTGAAAAAAAAACTGCGAATCTGGAATCGATACTCGTCGCGCGATGCGATGCGTCAGTCCCCGTGTCGACGACGAGACGCTGGCTAGCGTCCAGCGGGCAAAAATATAGTTTCTCATATGCCCGCTGCCGCCGCTCTCGGATCTCACCCTCGGAATTTTCGCAGAATCCACGCGGCGCTTAATGCACCGGAATGCAACGCCGAGCTTTTGAGCTTTTTCCGAAGAAAGCGGTGAATCTTCTGTTTTTGAGAAAAGCTGTGCTTTAACTCCTTTCTTAAGGCTCATTAGTATTTGTTTCTATTAAGTATCTATTTTTTAAAAAATTATTATTTAGTTTGAAAAAAAGATTTGTTTATGCATAAATGGACATTGTTGAGGTAATTTAAAAAAAATGTATGCTTTACCCTCATGCATGCAAAAAATAAGAAGTATAAATAAATAAAATTAATTCTTTCCATAGTCTTGAGGCACGAACGTAATATAGAAGTTCCTGTAAAGAAAAGAGGTGAAAAATATTAAAGTACGCAATTTACGGAGCTTCAGAAGAGTACTTGTAACTAAAGAAACGTCCGTTCTGCAATTTAACGCCAGTAGCACGTCGACGTCTTAATTATCCTCATTATAGTCATCGTCGTAATTATACTGCAGGTCGAAGGTGGCTTTTATGTGAAAATATACGGCATCGTTTTATTTTAATATTAATACTTTAAAAAAAAAATTCAAGACTTTCTTCAAAGACAATCGGCAATTGAATAACAAACATAAACATCATGAACAATAATAAAAATGTATAAATAAACGGCGAGGTGACTATAAAGGTGAAGGTGCTAATAAATAATTTGAAAAAAAAACTTTAAAAAATGTTTCTACATTTTGTCAGCCACCTTGAATCATTTTTCAAAGGAATATGTAGCAGTTGACGTTGCGATTTGTACTATCCTTGAAAAATGATCCCGCTTGACTGATAAATTTTATTTTATCAAATACGAGGAGAAAATCCTTCTTCTATTCAAATTCGGACTATACTTTTTAATTTATTCCACGCTTTTCTTTTTGAGGATACTACGTCCAATTACAAAAAAATTATTACAATCTAAGCTATTTAATTAAATAAATCTTAGCTTTCTTACAAACATGTATTCGTTAATTAAGTAAACTATTTAAGTTAATCTATAATTTCTTTTGAGAATTAACCACTGTATTATTTATTGAAACCAAAAAAATGCGCAAAATTTCAGCAGAATCCATAATATTATTTTATTTTGAAAGTAAAAAATGTACCTAAACAAATTATATCACCAGAGCAAACCCGAGATTTGGAACCGATTTGCTCATGTGTGCCTCCAGCTCAACTGGAAAGTTCGCGAAGGCACACGCGAGGCTCGGCACTGTAATTATTTACTGTACCGGAGTTACACGCGACTGCCCCATCTACGATGAAGTTAGAGTGCAAGTCGATCGAAAACCGCAGATATCAAAGCATCTGTTGATGTTGAAGCAGCCGAGACCCACGCTACCCAAATTAGAAGCTAAATTAGATCATTATCATTGAATTATAAATTAATTGATAATTGTAATTTTAATGGATAATTGAAATTTTAATGAAATTAAATTCCTCTAGAATCTGATAAATTTATAGGATCGTAGAATTTGGAAGAATTTCTTTTAGTCTATTACTTTAACAATATTAAATTAAAATTGGCCTTTTTTCTAATTTACTAGGCTTTGTAAGAAGCGATGATATATAGATGTATGTACTTGTCTGGCGTAACTCGGCATGTATCTACTTGCACTTTCGTTTCCATTCTCCGTGATGCTACTCTTTAACATTTTTCACTTAATTTTTAACCTAAAAACAGTCTAATTAAAAAATCTCCTAAATAAACAAAACACTCGTTTCTTAATCAATGAAGCCACAAAATACAGTTCGAAAGACCCTTACCGCGTTAAGCTCGAAGATAAAGCTACAAGCGCGGATTATATTTGCAAAGGCATTAAAGACCGGGAGGAGAGGAGGAAAAAAAATACTATTCCAGCACGAGAGGCTCGCTTTTGTAAATAAAGGCCAACTGTCCGGGATTTTATTGACGAATGTAAATCTAATTTTAGCGGACTCGGCGAGTCGCGGACCGACGCGTTATGAGGCCACGGCTCGAGAACCTCGTAAAACGCTCTTTTTCCATTGGTTGTATCAAAGGCCGCGACGATGTGCAGGTACCCCGGCCGCTTCCTGGATCCGTGTATTTTTATCGGCAGTTTCGGATATCCCGCTCTTTTCGCGGGCCCACGTTCCAGTCAGAAAAATCGTACCTCGACTGATGATCACTGCTCATGGAATTACTCGAATTTTGTGTTTGGATTTGTAGCAGTCCGTTGAAGAAGCTTCTTGAAAATTCGATAAAAAAGGGGATGGTCCACTCGGAAAAGACGATGAATTGATTAAACTTATTGATTTTACTTGATGTAAATTTATATATTAAATTTGTATGTACTACGCTTTTTGAGAAGAGATTATGTAAGTGCCTGACGTAACTCGTTATCTATCTACTTATTTATTGTGCTCTATTTTACTTCTTAACTATCCGAATTTTAATTTTTAAATAAAGAAAATTATTTAAAAAAAAAAATCAAGCTGATTTGAAAATTTTAAGAATTGTGAATGATTTTATTTATTAATCGATTAATGAAATCTAACAAATATGACGTTCTTAAATTATTCAAATGTAAATATTACATAGACATCAACACGTTTTGAATTTTGGCGCCACTCGACCGGCAATAATTCATTTTTTATCCAATTCAGTTTCTTCTTAATTAAAATGCTTCACAACAGCCTGCCATCGTTTTTCTATAGGACAGGATTAGAATTAAGAAAAATTGCAAGATTCAAAAGAGAGACAGTCTTCTATTTATTGGTTGATGGAGAAGAAATTTGTACTTAGGGGAATCCCATACAAAACCATAAGCGTCTGAACTTTGCTGCAACCGAAAGAAATCCCCTTCGAGACGATCATTCAGTATCACTGTGGGTTGATTGACTTCCGGCACATTGAAGTATCAATTAAGTAGTGTTTTTTTTAACAAAAAAAATAACAATTTGAAGTAGTTATTAATTATTTGAATAACTATTTTTAGTTAAAGTAGTAAAAAAAAAGCGTACTTATTGAACTTTTCAAGAGTTAAAATTATCATGACGCTTTCAAAAATTTAAAAAAGTTACTACTTTATTCAGTATATAATATTAATTTTGCAATTTATTATTATTTAGTTATTGTGTTATTGTATTTTAATCAATTCAATTATCAAGCTATTATGAAAAGGTTTATATTTTAAACACCGCGATGCATTGCAACAAATTATCTGTAAAACAATATTAAAATGTTTAATATGCATAAAACATAGAAAACAAAATTGAAAATAATAATTTGATTTTAAACAATTAGTAAGATTACTATTTAAATTAAAGTATTTGAATTTTAAAGAAATTCAAACAATCTTGTACTAGCAATGGAATAAAAAAAATGTCAATGAAAATAAATAAATAAATAAATAACAAATATTAACATCATTCACTCAAGGTTTAACGTAAAAATTTAATTATACTTGTAAGAAAGTCTCGGGAAAATTTTTCATCTGCAATTATTAATTCAGAAATTTTCTTAGATTTTTTTTCTACAGCAATCTCTGCTACAAATAACCGAACCATCTGTTGCTCATTTTCTTGCGATATTGACTCGTAAAGTGACCGATGCGCTGTCCGCAACCAGAAATAATTACCTTCAATATAATAATAACAATTATACACAAATCAAAGCAGGATTGAACTTGCATGGTATTTACTTAGGTAATAACCTACAATTAATCGAAAAAATTGATAGTTCACAAAGAGATTTGAAGATATACATCGACAGAAAATAGAATTATAGAATTGAGACAGAATAAGCATAAATGTATGTTAGAGTATATCAACATGAATATCACAACAAAAGAATCAGTTACTAAAATAGAAAGTGTAAAGTGTTCTTATACATGGAAAATAGAGAATTTCCTTCTGAATAATAAAAAGAATGGAGACTATATTTCCTCACCATCATTTGCAATAGATGAAAATGATGAAATAAAATTTTTTATAGGAGTTTTTCCTAAAGGAGACTCTAGAGAAGATCGGGATTTTGTAGGTGTTTTTCTTTACCCATCTGAAGATGTCAATTACACAGTTCAGTATCAATTTTCTATTATAAAAAAAAACAAAATTAAAGACTACACAGTAAAAGCATTAAGTCACTTTAAACCCGATGCAGCTGCATGGGGATTTTCTAAATTTATTGAACTCAAAATTCTTGAAGATCATAAAGAAACTCTCTTACCTGAGAACAACTTGACAATTTGTTGCGATATTGAAGTAGGTGGAAATATTAAATCTTTTGAGGTAAAGGTAGACCATCAAGCAAAATATTGTAATGGAGAATGTAAAGATCAGATAGAAGTTTTAAAAGGTTTTGGTAATCTATTAGAGAATCTAGAATTGACAGATATCGTATTAAAAACAAGCAGTGAAGAGCTTAAAGCACATAAAACAATTTTAGCTGCACGAAGTCCAGTATTTTTAGCTATGTTTACTAATAATATGATTGAAAAATTAGAAAATAAAATTGAAATTATAGACTTTGATACTGAAGTTGTAAGTGAAATGTTGAACTTCATGTATACAGGGAAGATTAAGAATATCGAGAAAAATGGAATTGATTTATTACGCATTGCAGACAAATATGAAATTTTAGGATTGAAAAAACTGTGTGGAAATTTTCTTTCTTCTACTTTGTCAATAGAAAATGCTAGTGATTTACTTATTATAGCTGATCAATGCAACACTGAAGATTTTAAAGCCAAAGTGATTAAATTTATCTTATCTAACAAAAAAATTATTTCATTTACAAAATTTATTGATTTGAAAGCAAAAAATTCTAACTTATTAGCTGACCTATTTTTGGCTGATTGTTAATTGCATTTTTTATCCAGTTATTTTCAAGCAATTTCTGTTACCATTCAAATAATGAAATACATTTTTACTTTAACAAAATATCATAAAATGTAAAGGATTATAGTTAAGTATTACTTAAGTTAAATATTACATAAATGACATAAATAAAAATTTTCATACATTCATAATATTTGATTTATTTATTTCCTTACTTTAATTTTTATACTGTGGTAGTACAAATGGGAATGGATTTTTTTTGCTTTAAAGAGAAATAAACCGCAGGCTTTATCCTTTTTTTTGTACGTAAGTGTTAAACGTCCGACAGATACCCATTCCCCTGAATAATCATATATAGTTTCTATGTGGGTTTGTAGTTT
>JAWWEN010041600.1:0-12984 GCA_035582955.1 Sycophila texana
TTCTTTAGTAGTTGTGCACGCGGCCTCAAAAACATCGAAACTCTTAATAGATTTTCCGCGAACGCGAGTCGTGAACAGAGCTCGTAACGGTAGAGAGTGCCGGATGTTTGCTTTTCCAGCGCCGTTCGCCGCGACGCCAGGGCTATATCGTTGCTTTTAACTTTTATGGCGGCTAACTTCGCGATTGCCGCCGGTGCGATTTGCCCTACTCTTCTTTTTTTTTTTTTTTATACCGATGGTATGGTAATAGAGGTTTTAATTACTGAAGGCGCGATTGGAGGGGTTTTCCGAGCGGATGAGTAGAGCGGGGGTATAGTTTCATATTTATATTGCGTGTGAAATTTTGCAATTACTCGAGGAATGTGGTCGATTTGGATGTCCGTCTTTTTAGATTTAAATATGTAGTTAATAATGAGGTTGGTAATTGAATTAAATAAAAGATTGGCTTTTATGCGGATGTCGGGAAAATTAGAATTGAATTACAATACAGCACGATTTATCGGTGCATCCGAGGTATGAAGGATTTAAAGCTCTCGCCGTATATTCTGCTGTTCATTTTGAGGCTTTCAGAGTTTTCCTTCGAGAGAAACATGAACAACCAATAACATGCCGTGAAATTTAATAAATTAAATTTTGAGGTAAAAAAGTTTACTCAAAAGTTTTGCAGTATTTCGCAAAAAATGTGTATGGGTACTTATTCGATTTTCAATTTAATTTTTAATCACTATATATGTTTTTAAATAGTTTTCATAAACCTTTTATATTAGTATTTTTACAGAATGTATATTTTATGAACCTTTGTAAATAATGCAATTTATTCTTTTACATCCTATTCTATTCTATTGTACTCTATTGTTCTCTATTATATTCTGTTATAATCTATTTTTATAAAATGTATGATAAGATCTAGAATAGGACATAATAAAATATCTAGAATGAAAGTTCAAGTTCATAAAGCTCAAATATAGGTCAAAACTTACACTTTCATTGATTCGATATAAAATAAAGCTAACTACGTTGCTCGATATAATCAATTTATCTCAATTACAATTCTGTTTTACCCCTTGTATTTTCCTTTTTCCTCCACGATACTGATCCGTCATGTCAGAACGCCGTCGATGTATATATAATTTTTTTTTTTTTGCATTTGTTCGTTTCTCGATACCTCAAAGCTGACCTCTCCGGCGTTCATCCATGATTTCACACCATGCATTTCCGTCTGATAAAATGAAAATAATACGCGCGCGAACAGTAAACTCCGTCGCTTCGGCAGTTTTATCAACACCCGGACGTATAAGTAACAGCAAAAAATTGAGGAAAATCAGTTACGAGCAGCGCGTAGATCAGAATTGTACGAACGCACGACTCGCAATAAAAAAAAAAGAAAAACAGAAAAGGAATCAAAAACGTTGGCAGGCGTCGCGTGTCGGACACACACGTCCAGGCTTAAATTTCGTTAGGACAAACGTCGCCGAGAGTCGTTGATTGAAAGGAGAAAAGCGAAAAATGGATTATCCCGCCTCTTTTGCTCGCGCGGACTCACTTCCGGCGTCCTCGAGGCACGGCCGGACTCCCTCATCCGGAAAGCCCCGCACGCGCGATAGCGCCGCGAGGCGCGCGCACGCCCCGCTGAAAAAGAATTAGCCAGAGCGCCTTCGACCCTTCCTCCCCCACCTTCCTGTCTTTTTTTCTCTCTCTCTTTCTCTCTCTCTCGAGGTAGACTCCGTTGTCCCACTTGTAATTTCATTTGTTGCGCGTTAATTGCCCGAGCGAGGAAGGACAAAATTTAAGCCGCTCGAACTCTACTTTCTTTTTCTCCGGCGATCCTCGCGCCTGCCCACTCGTCGTTTCCTTTTTTTCTTCTCTCCGCTTGCTCGGAAAGGTACGTTAGCCAGGGTGCGATAAAAGTACTCTTTCTTTTTTGCGACGCGGATTTCGATGCGGTCATTTGGCGTTTCTTTTATTTTCTTTTTTTTTTCTCGGCGTGATGAATGATACTCGGTTTAGTTTTCCCTTGCTGCGGGATCCACCTACTCGTACCATTACTGTTCTCATTTTTTTGAATGATATAAAATTTACCATTGAAAAGGGAATTTCGCTTAAAAAATGTTTAAATATTGGATGAACGTGAATTGTCCGTTAGATCTCGAAAAGTATTCCAAACGTTCGACCGGTGGCTGCAGCCAATTGTAGAGGAATCCCTGCGCATTTCCAACGATCGTCCGATTATCGACTTTTGCGCAAAATCGTCTGCCTATAAACTTTGATCGAAATTTAATTAAAAACTGTTCATACCTTCTCTTCTCTTTAAACGAGAAAAAAAAATCGTTAATTCCTCCGCTCTCGATTAAAGGACAAATTTTTTTCCCCGCGCAAAAAAAGGAATAACGCGCGCCCACGATAAAGTAACTCTTTTGTAAAATTCACAAAGCCCGCCATAAACACTCGACTCGATTGTTCCTCTCCTCCTTCCCACCGTGGCACCGAGTTCAATGGCACGAAAAAAAAAACAAGCATTTAAAAGAGGTGCAGAAGTAAAAAAATTTAGAAGCTCTCCCGCGCCTGAAATGCACACGCCGCGTCGAATCATTCACGCGGCTTAGCGCACTAACCGGCTTCAAAGTCTACCCGCGACGAATTCAAAGTGACATCGAAAAGAAAAAGAAGAAAAATCGTCATGCACTCGCGTGTCGAAATCAAAGCCCAAAGAGCGGATAATGCACTCCCCGGCAACTGTATTTTTCGCCGGCGTCCGATCCCATTGGTGGGTCTTGAATCGAGTCGCTCGGCGACGTGTGCCACTCGGGAATCCATCAGGGAATTATGCGTGTCGCGAGCGTTCTGTCTCCCCCGCGAGCTTTTAAATGAGCTTTTGATCAGCGCCGAGGGAATGGAGGCGGACGAGGTAAAGGAGGACGCCAGAGGCCGGGCCGGGCGTTATCGGCTTACTCGCGTTCTTTCCGGCTCTTTTTGCCCCGCCTGTCTCGCCCCGCGCGCTATCGATGCAGGCCGCCGCTGCCAAGATCGAGCGTAATGCCTCTCCGCTGATAACGCGCAGATTTCACGCTCCGAGCTGATGGAAATAGAAAATGTCCCGGCGGATTGAAATGCTATTTAAATCTCTTATACTGGGTTGATATCGCCCAGTGGCCGATATTAATGCGTTACTAGACGTTCGCGACTGTTTAACCTTATCCCTTATACAAAAATAATAGACGAGGTATCGGTTTTGCGATTTTATCTCGAATTTCAAAATGTGAACTTGATTTTGATTTTCGAAAAAAAAATTGAATGTAGAGAGAAATATTGTCATCACAGCCTAAAAAATCCCATAATGAGGCGCGCGTAACGCGCTCAATCTAACTAGTTGAAAGAACAAGAATTGAAATTTTGTTTTTTTTTTCTCGAAAATTCAAAATCATTTCGAGATTCTTGAACAAAAGATCGAAATCTCGAACGCTCAATTTATATCATGGATTTTCGAACACTATAGTTAGATTGAGCGCGCTACGCGCGCCTCGTTATAGGAATTTTTTAGACTATGATGTCAATATTTCTCTCTCTACATTCAATTTTTTTTTAGAAAATCAATATCGAGTTCAAATTTCGAGATTCGAGATACAATCGCAAAACCGATACCTCGTCTATTATTTTTGTATAAGGGACTAGAGAATTCGCCCTAGAGGTTCGCGACTATTTAACCTTAACTTTATTGAAAGAAAAATAATTGATACTTTGTTTTTTTTTTATTTTCTCGAAGATTCAAAATTATTTCGAGATTTTCGAACAAAAGATCGTAATCTCTAACGCTCAATTTATATAAGGGATAATGGATTGCGCGCGCATTATTTTCTACCCTCTGACCCAGAATTTAATCGCGTGGGAGGCTGCCTTATTTAGCGCTGCGAAATTTTAAATTTAAAGAGTCACTTTCTAATGATTTAAAGGATTTCGTATGTTTTATTTTTATCGTCTGACCCAGATTTTATCACATAGGACGCCGGCATTATTTATCGCTATAGAATTCTAAATTTAAGAAATTAGTTGTTCAAAATTTAAAGGAGTCACTTTCGCTTTACTTGCATTCCTTATCCACAATTTAACGTTTAGGTCGTGGCATTACTTATGCAGCGGTATTTTACATTTAAAGAACTAGTTATTCTGTATTTAACGGCTATGCAGGCGGCAAGAGATCCAATATAAAATTAATTTCTTTTTTCGTTCGAAAATAACGAACGGTGATTAATATTTTTCTAAATGAAACTCGATGTTTTTCACGAAAATTGAAGGTTTCCTCGAGCAAACAGATAAAATATTCCGATGTGAAAGAAAGAAGGTAGTATTGCCTTCCCCAAGTTCTAAAGTTTTTTTTCGAAGTTATGATACAGCAAAACGAAACATCGAGTTGAAAAGGATCCCAAACAAAGGAAAGAATGCTTGAGTTTTGTGATGTAATTCAAAGCGACTACAAAACCATGAAGCCGGAGTTGAAATGCCTTATTGAAGTACAAAGCGTTAGTCTTACTTGATTGATGAAAAACAAGCTTTCTTCTTTATTTTTTTAAATTTTTAAATTTATCAAAATATGTAGAACAGACAACATGTAACTTATTTTGATCCTAATATATAGTGATGCTCAGTGACTCATCAATATTCAATTTGCGAATAAATACTTGTTTTGTATAATTTACCTAAAACTTTATTTTTATTTAGGAATGATTAAGATAAATATTTATTTTTCTTTTAGCGATGGAATAACTTTTATACAACTTTTAATAAATTAAATTAAACTAAATTTTCTCATCCAAACTTGTGATTAACAATATACATTTTTGAAAAACTTTTAACTTTGCATTAAAAATACAGTCAATTAACAGTGCAAATATTTTTATGCTCGTCATTACACGACTGCTCGAATTTCCTTGAGACATGCAACATTTGCACTTAAAATATCGAATTAACCGCGGAAAAACGAAAGCGGAGCGAAAAACATCCGCAAGTCGGGGCCGCCGCCCGTATCCGAACTTACGACAGCCTCATGTAAATTTCATTACTTCGAAGCCAGCGAAATTCAAAAGGAAAAACAAGACAAGATCTCCGGTTCCGCGAAGGGTGCGCGACAATTTAAATGTAGATATTATCCGCTCGCAGAGATGCGACCGAAAGGACGACAAAGGGAGGAAGAGCGCCATTTACAATCGTGTCCGTATTTAACCTACTTCAGGCAAATCAAGGCGAGATCTCCGGCGTCGCTTTAAAAAACAAAAAAAAAACGTTTCCCTCCTCGACGATGAAGAATCGAGCGAATAAGAAAGGCGAGGAGGTCGGACAAAGGCGCCTCATCTCGAGCGCATAACTAACGTAACCAAACATTTTTGTCGTCGTCGTCCCCGCTCGCGCACTTCCATAAACTCCTCGTTGTCTCTCGCTCCCACTTCGCCGGCTCTTGTCCCTCGCTCCCGGGCTCCTTTAGACAATCAAGCGGAGCCGCTCTCCCCGAGAGTGAGAGCGCGCCAGGGGCTTAGCAGGGGGCCGGGAGGAGGTGCGGAGGACAGACGGCGGCCGCCGCGACGGAGACAGCAGCCGAGCCGGAAGTTTGCGCTTCCTACTCCCAGTTCCTGAGCCAGCCGGGATTTCGGGAGAGTGAGAGCCGGCCCCTCGGATCGTTAGTTATACGTATATAAGGATCCGCGGGAGGGCGGCGGAAGGGTTTAATGTCGAACTGGGTCAAACACATCCTCCCGTCTTTTCATTCCCCTTTTTCCCCGTCTCTCTTTTCTTCGCAATTGTAACTTCGCCGGAGTTCCATAACTATGCGCGGCGCCTTCGAAAAACGCGCTGGGCGGAGAGCCGCGAAAGTTCCGCGCGGCGTATATGCGGCGGCGCGAGGCTTTTACGAGGCGCGCGCGCGCGCGAGCCTGAGCGATTATCAGACGCGGACGAGTGCATTTCCCGCGTCGTAATTCCGCGAGTTTTATTTTGGGCTTCGCCGAGGCGAACGAGCGAAAAGAGAGAGGAGGGCTCTCTACCCGGCGAAATGGATTTTTTTTTGAGTTCTACTGCTTTTATATATATATATCTCTATCTGCGTCTGCACGACTGTGCCGGTGAAACGCGAAATTTACGAGGCTTTCGGATTACTTTCTAATTCGAATATTCGATCTCCGAGTGCGCCGTTTGCGTTCGGCGCGAAGCCGGGGATAATACAGGCGGAGATTGATTGCTATCGGGGAGTCAAAGAAAAACGATTTTTTTTCACTTTGATAACAGTGCCATTCATTAGCTTTTATTGAAATTCCGTGTCTGGACTCAAAGCTTTATTTGTTCGGAAACGGTTTTATTAAAAAGTCTTCGAGTTATTCTCGCCTTTGAAGAAGCGACGTTGTAATTTAAATTTTGAACTTTTGTTTTCGTCGCCCGCGTTATATTAAATGTTTAATTAAAGGCTTTTAACGGGGCGGCAGATTAAAGGAGTGCCCGCGACATTTCTCGTTTACATGAATATAAAGTCATACGTTGAGTAAGAAAATAATAGCGTTGCATGGTGGAAAAAAAATGTTTCCCGGATTATGAGCGTTATGTAATATATTAGCCGTATCTCACCCGTTACTAATGGGCGGACTTTCAAGGTAAATCCTCGCAAAGATTAACTGCTGTATAGTCTAATGCTGTAACTCGAGGAAAAATGCCGCGAGATCCCTATCTCCTCGCGTCTTCATAATTTAAAAATAGTATAGATTATTGTTTGCTTTAATACGCTTAATACGCTTTTTATATTTTAATTATGATAAAAGATGATAAATTAAATTTTCTGCGCATTTCATTTCATTTATAATCAGTTTATAGCGTATGTCTGACTAAAGCCCGACTAAACTACTGAAATGGTAGGTTAATGAGGTATTACAGTATTTTTATAAGCGACTGAATAAATAAATTACTTTAAAATTGTTTTAAAAAATTGGAAAATATATTTTTAAACTTTAAAAGAGAAGGAGAAACCTACGATGCGAATAAGAAATAAGCCCGTCTTAAAATCGAGTGGCTCACTTTCGAATCGATTTGCGAGTGACTTCTCAGGAGCGAAGGAGGATCCACACGGGCTTGCTTCATAAATATCAATAGGAAACTTATAAATTCGATAACTGCATGAAAAATTCATGCGTACTATCGAGTTTTCGTAAGATTTTTCTTGAAAAGAAAACAATTAAAAAGTGAATTCTTGCAAATTTCACTAATACCGAATGCCTCGCCAAATCCGAACTTTTCTACTCATTTCAGCCGTAACTTTTCCACCTCGTATCAATTTTTCTTTTTCGCTTTAATCCGTCGAAAAGCACTTAACAATAACACTGCGTTACCCTCCCGAAGTTTTATCCAGCCTTCGAAACACTTACAAAGCGAACGAAAATCTTTACCCGCACAAAAAAAAAAAGAAGAAGAAGAAAAGCAAGAGCGGCCAGCAGGCCAAAGGAGGTAGCCCTTCCGCAAAGATATTACTCAAACAAGACAATATCCGGCGAAAACAAAGTTCTCGGTGCAATTTCGCCGGGGGCCCGGGTGTGCGCTCGCGCGAAATCTCGGCCGGCTGCGCCCGCCACGAAACCCTATATGCCCGCCCTCCCTGCCCGGCGATAAGAGCGTAATGGAGGAGGCACCTGGCCGATGTAAAAAGCTGAGAGCGAGCAGGCCTGCGTGCCCGTCCTGGCCTTGGCTAGTCCCCCGGGTGTGGGCCGGCGTTAAAACGCGCGGGAGCCGAGATCTCCCGGGCGGCGCAAGCCCACCCCCTCCTTCCCCCAAATGGAGATAAGAGAGTATACACCCGGGCGCGGAAACAAAGCGGAGAGAGAGGAGGAGGCCGGCAAGTCGGAGAGGGGCGCAATAAAGACAGTTCGGAGCCGGGGTCCGCTGGGAATAAGTGAAAACGGCGAAAAAGCCTAGCGCCGAGAGGGCGCGTACCTACAGTATATTATTGCCGGCTGCGAGGAAGGAGGCCTCGAGTGAGCATGATGGATAGGCGGGGTGTACGCGCCGCGAAAGTCGGATGACAAAAGGAAGTTCGCCGGATAAAGGGAAGGTCGGACGGCTTACTTTTCCTCGGGAACAAACAAGCCGAGCGCGAAAATGCACTGCTCTCGTCGACGCGCCCCCGAGCCGAGAAAAGGGTACGTCGCAGGTCGCGTGTATATTGGATAGAAGGAGAGTACGATGTAAAAAAAAAGATAAAGAAAGATAAGATAAGATAATTTTATTGTTGTCCAAGGACTCGAGGTCCTGTAAGGCCAAGGCCAGAACGTATACAAAGAGTATATACAACAGTTATAACGCATGACAATAAAATAAAAATAACTTATACACTACGAGAATTTAAACTAATACTAAAACTATTATAACTAAACCTGAAAAACTAGACGACATTTCAGAAGCGATTTGTTAAAAAAAATTCTGTTAAACGAGCTTTAAGAGAGGGATTTATTTTGCTAAGGTTCATGTGAACCGTATAGCAATATTCTAAGATATACAAAAATTAATTTGATTTACAAAAAATAACGCAATAATATTGATATGTTAAGTTTACGAAAAATCACAAGATTTATTAAAAAATAAACTCTTTGAAAAATGTAAACAAAAATTTTTAATGCTCTTTCTCTCTCATACCAACTAAAAGTAACTTACAAAATAACTAAACGCAACTAATTTATTTATTCTTCAGTCAGGTCATATTCTAAATTCAAGAGCTTGAAAACCGCAACTTTGAGGGAATTAAGAGTGGGTTTGAGCCTAATGGAGGTAGGGATAGTATGCCAAAGCCTCATCGCCTGAATACTAAACGATTTTTCGTAGGTCGTAGTATTTGGCGTTGGCAAAGCAAAAGATGAGGAAGAGCGAGACTAGGTAATCTGGTTTGGCCACAGTCAGATCCTTATAAGTCATAACAGCCATAAAATAGTTTCTTCTAATATCAACAAGCAACTAACTTAACTTTTGATAAAAAGGAGGAAGTTTAGTATCTTTTCTAAGACGAAAAACGAACTTGACTACACACTGAAAAAAATCTTATATTTAAATCATACTAGCTTGTATAGTAAAATGGAGTTTAGTAAGGGAATCTAAATTTTTTGATGAAATATACCATAATAAAGCATAATATAGTAGACAAGTACTGTAAAGTCAACTATTTCATTTAGTTCATAAAATATAGTAAAATATACTATATGTAATATTATCTTAAACAATATTTTAATTAGTGACCGAAGTTACAGTTGGAAATTTAGTAAAAGATAGCATTTTTAAAGTAATTGATTCTAGATTTAATTTATAGTAAAATCAACTATATTACTTAGTTGGTCCTCTATAGCACTATAAATTTAGCAACGGTTAGATGCTTTTTTAATAACTGCTACTAAACTTTTCTCTCGGTGCATTATAGAGAGAGAGAGATGGAAGGGAAAAAGAGAGGGGTGCCGGCTAAATGAGAGATAAATATGAGAGAGCGGATCGGCCAGGTGTGAGCTCGAGCGTATGAAAACTCCGCGGAAGACGAGCGCAAACTCGGAGCTCAATGGTGACGATGGGGCGGGGGGTGTCTTGTGCAAACTCAGCAGGGGGTAGGGTTCGGAGAAAAAAAGGAAGGAGAAGGAGTCGAAAGGTAAAGAGAGATAGGGGAAATTGAAAGATAGGCCGAGCGAAAAAGTGAATATACGGAGAGAGCGTGAGCCCGGGCGCTAAAAGGAAAGGCTAAACTTGGAGAGAATAAAAGTCAGCGGGGGGAGGGCAGGGAGAGGGGGTAATGCTTTCGGCACCGGGGAGGGGGAGGGTAAGCGCCGAGGAGAGAGGCAGACAGGTGGAGGTAGCAGACACAGGCACGGACTCGCGTGCCCCTCCCCTTCGGCGTGTCCCTGCCCCGCGGGCTCACCCATCTCTATCGATTCAACACCGGCAACTTGTTGGCTCCGCCACTCTGTCTCCTCCTCGAGAGCGACTGCGTTGTAGTTTCACCTTGGCGCGTGAAATTCAAATTTACTCATCTCCGCTGTGCGCGCGGTACCCGCGGCCCCCCTTCCCTCCCCTTTCTCTTGTCTCGCTCTGGCGCTCCTTTTACGCGTTTCAGCCTCTGCGCTTTTTTTTTCGCCGGCGACGACGGCGGAACCTTCGCGAGCTGGAAAAGTGGCGTATGAAAAATTTTGCTCGCTCGTTGAGCTTTTTCTTCGAATTAGATGACTTTGCGTTGGGGAAAAGTGCCCGGCTTTTCATATTTTTGCACGTGTGCTCTCGACTCTTTTTTACATCGTGCTCGCTTTTTTTTTTAGCGTGCACGGCTTTACGAGGTTGTATACGTCACTCGTGAAGCGGTGAAATTTTATTTTATTCAATAAAAATGTGCGACATTGTATTTTGATGCCTTTGATGTTAATGCATTTGCAAATTCATTTGTATTGTCCTCAAGCGTTAGTCTGAAAGTGTGAGGTTATTTAATAATTCAATGAGATATAAGGCTAAAATTGCTTTTTGTTCTATTTTCTTTTATCAGGTTTTATCGCGAGATTTACACAGACTTTTATATTCATTGTATCGCAAAGCTACCCGACAAGTGAGTAATTGGACATTCATAGAATCGCTAACGACACCCTTGTCACTCGGACGACATTAGTGTTTTATTTTTTATTCAAGGTTTAAAAAAGAGAAAAAAAACCTATCATTGAATTGTCAATTTTTAAAAACGATCTTCAAACAATTTTAAATTTTATTGGCCGATTATTCTTGATAACTTCCACTAAAATGTGTATCACGAAAATGTAGAATATGCATGATTAAATAAACAAACTAAACATGAACAAATCAATTTAATTTTAATTTCTATTGAAAGTTGAAATGTTGGAAAAAGAAAAAAAAATCTTATGGGCTCACGTTTTTCAAACATTTTAATAAACATTTTACGATGCTTTGCTTGTGAATTATTCTAACAAAAGATAGTAAAAGTAACCAAAACAATAAAAATCTATAAAAACTTTATACAGTGATCATTAAAAAGAATATTTCACAATCGTTTTATTGTATCCAACGATTATTTATTGAAGTCCGTACATCATGTATTTCTATAAAAGTGAAGTACGACTTCTCATCTTAATTAATACTTTTTACAGTTTAATAAAAAGATCATCCCACAATGAATCAATCAAATTAAATTTTTTTCTATGCTATTTACATCCAATTGATTGTCCACAGACAATCAAGCTTATAGCTTTGTTAGCTTAGCCATCATCAACGATACCTTAATAATCCGCCACGCGGATTGTGCAAATGACAGCTTGTAAAAGCGTCACTTTATCGCTGTATTCATGAATTGGTCGTCTCTTCAATAACAAGCTGAAGATCCTCGCTTTCCGCAATTATCCGCTGCACCTGACCGGCCATCGCGTCCACCGCACGCTTTAATGAATACAATAAAGGAGCTTCATTGACGCGTTGCGCAACGATATACACGCCGTCCCGTCAAGGCCGACAAAAGGCTAACGATTTGTCCGTCGGCAGTGTTTGCCCGATAAAGAAAATTCCCGGGCAAACACACGACGCGAGCGAGACAGAGAGCGACCGAGGCAGATAAAGCCAAGAATACCCGCGGGCGGAGAAAGGAGCCGGGCGCGAGGAGGAGGGAGAAAAAGCTCTCGCACGTAATGAAAGCTAAGAGAAAAGAGCGAACGAGAGAAGGCACACGTACGGGAGAGAGCAGGCTCTCGCTTTTCTTCTCGGCCGCATTGTCCCGCTCGTTTTCTCCGGCCCGTTAATGCCCGCCGGCGCGGCGACACAAACGACGAGGCGCGCGCGGAGCCGCGGCCCGCCGGCGGCTTGGCCAAAGTAACGAGGCCCGAAGGTGAGAAAAGCGCCCGCCTATCCCTGACCCCCTTTCTCTCTTCGAATCGCGCGAAAAGAGGGGAGGGGGTCGGCTGCATACGTACGGTTTGCTCTTTGCATAATTCTTCCATTAGGCGGACGGGGGGGGGGAGGGTGGAGGCGGCCGAATTGCAAGCGGCTGGCGTGTGTGCACACGTGCGGCGCGCGCCGACGAGCAGCTGCCGAGCCGAGCGAGCACACCGAGGGAGAAACGTTTGATCCCAGCGCGCAACCCTCCCTGTATACCTGATTTCGCGCTGAATAGGCTAATGAAATATGGCCTCCTTTTTCCTGTTTGCTTCGGGATTTTATGACCTTCTTGCTGCACTGGCTTTCAACTGAGCTTGCGCGAATTCAGCTGATTCGCTTGCAGGCTTTTCTTGCTAGTTTGTATATTTACTGTAGGAATATATAAGCTGGTCTCTAGTGTTGCGTAATTATTATTGCTTTGTTAACGAATGAAAGGAGAATATTTTAAGTGAAAATTTTCTTACTTCCGTACTATTTGCGAGAGAATAGGAGTTAATAAGATTGTCTGACTATACGTTGACTGTTACTACTGTTTTTTTTAATATATTCTTTTTATAAAATACTTCTACTAAAAACTGTTTCACGTATTTTTTCTTTAATCACAGTAGTATATTATTTTTATTAAAAATCTATTAACATTAATAATGTTAATAGATTTTTATTGTTCACAGTATATTACTTAGAAAAAAGCAATTAACTTTATTTTAACACACGTAGGCTAAATTTAATAAAATACTTATTAATATGCAAACAAATATTACGCTTTACTTATTTTATAAATCTGTATACTCTAGACGCAAAAGTATTTTTCATATGGACTATTAAAAATTAAAATATTCGGTGACAGTGGCGAATCGAAATTAAATTGGATTTTTATTTAAGTGAGACTTTGGTTTCGACGATTGTTGAAATTAAAAAAACTTTTATTGAGTTCTTGTTTTTTATACTCGGTGACAGTGATGAATAAATTAAATTGGATTTTTATTTAAGTGAGACTTTGGTTTCGACGATTGTTGAAGTTTTTTTAACTTATTAAAAATTAAGTTAAAAAAACTTCAACAATCG
>JAWWEN010041620.1:0-12981 GCA_035582955.1 Sycophila texana
AAATATAAATTTTATTATAATTTTTAATTTTCAAATTATTTTTCAAAAAAAAATTTTTAGGTATAAACCCCCCTTAATCTCTTCTCTTCTCCATAATAAGCATTGCACAATACCTACTCGATGTAACAATAAGTCATTATCACATCCCAATTTGACCAGGGGGTGCAATAAAATCGCCCATTGTGCGGAGGGCACTGACACGACGACGCTGATTAGACGCGCAGTTGACCTGCAAGCGGTCGCAATCGTAATTTCCAGACGAGCCATAAAAACATAAATAGGCCCGCGCCATGGTACCAAACGCCATTTGACACATCCCACCGCAGATTCGAATTCATTACTACAAATCGATGCCCGCCGCGGGGCATAGGGCAGCGCAGCCACCAACCATATAAGTGGGCCTATGTCGCAATTCCGCATGAGCCGGTGCACCCCAGAGTTGCGTTGCCTTTGGAAAATCGCCTCGTAAGCCCCGGAGGGCATTACATTGCATTACAATAATAACAATCGTCGAAGTAGAGCGGAAACGTTCGCGCGAGGCGCCGAATTGTCCCATTAGCGCGCGCGTGGCGCCGCTCGCCGCTGGGGGGCACATAAGCGCGCACAACTATTACGACAAAATCACGATAATCCATCGGGCGGGGCAGATGCGTTTAAATTAGGGCGAGCGTACCGGCAGGGCCGCCTGGTGCGAGTGCGAGGGAGACGGACGCAGTGCGACAGACAGGCGTCGGGCCCGACGGGACTTATGTGACGGTAATTAGAGGCGGCAGACAGGCGGCGCGCATCGGGACCCCGAGGGGGGAATACCCCATCGTGTCGATTCTCCATTCGATTCCATCATGCAGTTTTGCGTGCGGCGCATGTGGTGGGGGGAGGGCGAGCCGATAGCGCTGTCGGCCGATGCCTATCGCGGAAAAAATTCGGGCGACGTCGCTGCGCTATATATTAGATCTGCGGTTTTCGATCTGATGCCGATTTCGTCGACGGGGAGACGTTGCTTATCGCGCTGCGCGTAATTGTTGCGTTTAATGGGTACGATGAGGAGCGATTATTGTACCGGCGCTTCGTTGTTTTTTTTTTGTTGCTTTTGATAAGGCTGTTCTGTAAGGATTGTACATTATAGTTTATTAAAAAAGAAAAGTTTAGAACACGTTTGTTTAAAACGATGAGCTTATGTTAAATTCATATACTTTGAAGCTATAGAATTTTTTTTTTATAGATATAAAGATAAAATTAAATTAAATTGATAAGTCAATGATTAAATTTGATTTTAGTACAATAATTTGTATGTACGCCACTAATATTATAAACATTTGTACTTTTAACACTTATAAACATTTATAATGATATACACTTGTGTGACATAAGTATTTTAACAATTTAATTGCTTCCGTAAATATTAACGACTGATAATTGATGTACATAAGTAGAAGTAAAGGGCCAAAAACGGATATTTTTACCGTCGGCAAATTCTCGCAAAAGAAAAAGAGAGACGGATTTAAATGTGTGTGCTGTAAGGATCAATGACGAAATCTTCGAAATATTCCAGGAACAATACTTTCGGGTGATCCATTAAATGAGGGTATTGGGAGCTGCTCATAATAGCGAGGTGCGCTACCACATCATAGACTCGTTAGCCCCACACGGTACTGACGATTTTAGGGGTAGTGGCCGGCTATATAAGTATCCCCACTTCCGTCTGCTCTTCATTACTTCGATGTCGGACGGCCAAGCGTGAGGATCTCTACGTTCATGCTAAGTGTCCAGAGTACCGTTGTGCACCGACATTCAGAGATAGACACTGTATACACACACCACGAGATGACGAAGGATCACTTGTTCATCGAAGAGCCAATGGAAGTCTCTTCGACTCCCTTCAGCATGTCTTCCAAAATTGGAAACAGCGATTATTACGAGATAAAGCTAGAAGAATATATCGGTAAGTCAAGTCACTATTTTTTTTATTAATTTATTTATTTTAATATTTTTACGGATTATATCGACGCTCCGTACGAAGACTAGCACAACCTAGCTCTTGCCCGTGTTAATTCCCATTTAAAATTCTGAGTTGTGCTAGTCTTCGTACGGGGCGTTAATATAGTCCTTAAATACAACGGTGAAACAACTTAAAGCCTGTCTTAAAACTTAACTTAAAATCTACATTATTTATTTATTATTTTTTTTTTCATAAAATGCTTATATACACTGAGAGAAAAATTTGGTAATATTAAGTAAATATTTACTTCAATAGTACTTGTTAAATATTTTTTTGAAACTACTTAATTTATTTAGAAACAAATAAATTCATTTAGTTTTAATGAAATATTTAGTTGATCCAAAAAAGTATTTAACAAGTACTATCGAAGTAAATATTTACTTAAAATTACCAAATTTTTTTTTCAGTGCAATATAAGTACAGAAAATTAAAGCTCAAGAGTCTTATAGCAATGTATTTTAATGTTATTATAAACAATGTATCAATTTAAAAAAAGAACCTCTTTAAATTTCATATAAAAAAAAATCTAACTAATTAAACTAATTTACAATTAAATTAAATCCTTATAACACTTATATACAACTCATTTTTAATTGACTCATTTAACATTAGTTAACAATAAAAATACTTAATCGTAAGTTCCGCTAACATAAATGTCTCTCCTTCGCAGCAGATTACGACAAGGACGTAGAGAGCTGGTACCTGGAGCTGGTGGAGCGGCTGCTGAACCGTAGGATCGACGTGAACGTGCGGGACGCCCTGAGCCAGGCGCCCCTGCACATCGCGGTGCGCCAGCAGCACCCGGAGATGGTCGCCCACCTGCTGTCGAACGGCGCGATCGTCGACGTGACGGACCTGCAGGGCCGGACGCCCCTGCACGTGGCCGCCTCCCTCGGCAGCGTCGAGCTCGTCGAGCTGCTGCTGCGCCACGGCGCCAATCCACGCGTCAAGAGCCACGACGGATTCACCGTCCTCTTCTTCGCGGTGCAGTCCGGCAAAGCCGACCTCGTGCGCCTCCTCGTCGGGCGGGGCTGCGACGTCAACGAGCTCGTCGTCGACGGCGACCTCGACAGACGATACTCCTACCTGCACAGCGCCGTCGAGAGGAACAATGTAGCGGTGAGTGCAAGTTTAGTTCATTTATTTATGGGGGAATTTAAGTTCTTTTGTAAATTATTGTAGTTGATGTGAATTTTAATGGACAGAGGGAGAGAAAAGTTGTAGTAAAAATTAATATACTCGACCAATCAAAAATTTTACTAAAAAGTATAGTGAAATTTGCTAGATTTATGGTAAAATTTACTGTACGTTAAGTAAAATTTACTATACTTTCTAGTAAAATTTTTTATTTGTCGAGTCTGTCCCTGCGTTACAAAACAGTATAGTAATTTTTACAACAACTTTCCTTTCCGTGCATTGAGCAGATTGGATTTCTGATTTTATTGGAAAAAATATTACAGTTTATTATAAAATGTATTAAGTGTCTTTCAGGAATTACTGTAACAATTTTGTCTATATCACTGATATAACTTTAAGAAAAGAAACTGATGTAATTTTTCCAATAATGACAGCCTTTGTGTGTATTGATCATTAATTACCATTTTGATCATTAATTACCAAATTGATCATTAATTACCATTTTTAGTTAAGTATTTTTTTTTAGTTATTTTTTTCAATTTTGCGATTTATGATTCATAAGCTTCTATAAATTGTACATGAATAATGAATTTGTTAATTCGATTTCTCGCTCCATTTTTGGCAGTCCACGAAGTATTTTCTTTTTCAATTTGAAGATTTCAAATTCGCGTATTTCTTTACGCTTTACATCATGGATAATTAAATTTTTGTTAATTTCAATCTCTCGCTCCACATATCCAATTATGTAGTGACATAAAATACGAACAAAAGTATCTTGATAAAAATTAACTTCACGTCATACAGAAAATTCACAAATATCGAAGCTTTAATTTAAAACTAACTTAGAAGTCTTTACTTTATAAAACTTCAACTTTAAAAGACTTTACTTTAAAACTTTAATTTAGAATCTAAAAAAAAAATGAATTAAAAATCTAATAATCCGATTTTTCTTCAATTGCAGATGGTAGAAACGTTGCTAACTTGCAAAGCAGACGTGAACCAGCACGACAGTTACGCCAGCACGTGTTTGCACGTAGCGTCGCGCGAGGGTCGGCTGGAGATCGCCGAGCGCCTCCTGAGCCACGGCGCGCGCGTCCACGAGCGCGACCGCAACGGACAGACGGCCCTCTGCCTCGCTGTGGACGCCGGCCACCAGGAGCTCTTCCACCTCCTCATGAACCACGGCGCCGACCTCAACGACAAGGGAGCCGCCGGCAGCGGCCTCCTGCACCTCGCCGTCCGCCAGACCGACCTGGCCCTCTTGAACTCCCTCCTGAGCCGCGGCGCCGACGTCGACGCGGCCACCCGCTTCGGCCGCACCGCCCTCCACTGCGCCATCGCCGAGCGCAACTGGGCCGCCCTCGAGCTCCTCCTCCGCCACGGCGCCGACGTCAACCGCCGCGAGAACCTCGGCAAAACACCCCTGCACGCCGCCGTCGAGTCCCGCCGCCAGGAGGTCCTCGAGCTCCTTCTGCGCCACGGCGCCGACCCCGACGCCCGCGACAACAACCGCCAGACCCCCCTGCACGCCGCCATCAGGCAGGGCTGCGCCGTCAGCGTGGAGACCCTCCTGCGCCACGGCGCCAACGCCAACGCCACCGACGATGCCCGGCAGACGCCCCTCCACCTCGCGGTGCGCTCCGGATTCGTCCAGCTCCTCGACCTCCTGGCCCGCCACGGCGCCGACCTCGACGCCGCCGACGCCGAGGGCCGCGCGCCCCTCCACCTCGCCATCGCCTCCGAGCACTCGCGCCTCGTCTACACCCATCCGGACTTCACCTTCGTCCTGGCGCTCCTCGCCCAGGGCGCCGACGTCGACGCCGCCGGCCCCGAGAGCCCCCTGCACCTCGCCGTCGCCAAGCGGTGTCCAGCCTTCGTCCGGGCGCTCCTGATCAGGGGCGCGGACCCGCACGCCCGCCAACTCGGCCGCACGGCCCTCCACGCGGCGGTGGAGAACCGCGACTCCGAGTGCCTGGAGCAGCTGCTGGCCTTCGGCGCGGACCCGGGATCCCGCGACGCCGAGGGTCGCCGACCCTTGGACGCGCTCGCAAATTCACCCGCGATGCTCTCCGCGAGCGCCCGACAGCACCTGCGGAGGCGCGCCGCCGGGCTCTGCGCCGGTCAGCCGCCCGTAGAAAAGCGGGAATCCCGTCATCAGGGGGAGTACAGGCGGCAGTGCGAGGAGGAAGTGCGCCGAATGGCCTCGACGAGGCTCCACGAGGACGCGACGTACCTGGACCTGCTTCGCGGCACTAGGAGGAGCCTCGTCGTCCTGACGAGGAGCGCGCCGGTCGCGGAGGCCTTCGAGGCCCAGGCGCATCGCGCGGCCTTCCCCATCTACGCGGACCTGCTCGAGCGGAATTACTTCCTGGGCAGGAGGTTCGAGGGGCTCCTGGAGGCGGCGGCCGACAGGCTCGAGGCCGTCTGCAGTCACAGGCTGCCCGACCTGCCCCTCGATAAGGTGCTCGGCTTCCTGAGCGCGGGGGACATGAGGAACCTCGTCAAGGCCGTGCCCAGTCTACCGGTCAGATTTCAGGGGGATGCGTGAAAAAATGTTTTTCTTGGCTTTTTGACGCGGAAGAATGTTGCCTTTCTTTTTTTTTTTTTTTAAATGAGACTTTTCGTACTTCTGTGTGTAATGTATAGATTTTAAACGGCGTTGTTATAGTTTTATTTTTTAAGATTTTGTTTATAAGCAGCTCTCAGGACGCTATTATTGTTGTGATGTAATATAGCCCGATGTGTATATATGTATTGTGTACAAAGATAAAAGACTATTTATTTATTAATGCTTTGCATACTGTATTTCTATATTTTTTTTTTTAAATAAAAAGAAGCAATGAAATTCAAATCCAATATTTCTGACTGTATATTGATTTCACGTGTTTGACCTTTGCGAATAGAAATTGTGGATTTTAGATTGAAATTGAACTCCGTGCATCCAGCTGATAATCTCAGTATGCTTATCAGTACCTGATAATCAGATTCAATGTAAATTAAAAGAAGGGTACTGCAACAAAAAAATGTAATAATTAAAAGTATAGTATATAAATATACTATAAAGTGTAGTATACAAAAAAAATTTTGTATTATATTATTTTTATTCCTGTAGCTTTATATTAAGGAAAAAATTATTCAATCTCCTTATAATTTATTTCAATTCTATTAATTGCATTTATGTTTACTTCCACAGCTAATTAAGGAATTTTTTATTGACTTATTGTTATACCAACCGCAAGAGGTGAAAATTATTATATTTTAAAAGAATTATACCAGTTTGAGATTATTTAACGAAATATACTTAGAAAATATTGTCGTTACCTTGATTCCAGGCATCACAGATCAGTACCAGAGGTTTACCGTTTAACATTTTACAAATAGTATAAGATTATCCGTCTGTCAGACTGCACTTGTTCTGTGAATTTACCACTTTACAGAACTTTCCAACGTTGAATTCGATTATCTGGATAATCTTTTTTTATATCTCGCTTCTCTCCGTCATTAATGATGTGATATTTTCTTAATGATCCTTTAATGATAAGATAATATCCTCTGCGTGCGTTTCATTCGATTTAATGATAAATGCAATTTAAATACTATTTGAAATGTCGCTTACTTTCTCAGTACTATAATTGCAGTCCCCGGTAAACGGCTACTTTCATGTTTTTTTCATATAATTAGCAATTTTTGTGTTGATCGATTTAGTAATTATCGAAGCGCCGTACTTATGATTTTCCTTTAAGGTATAGGAATATTGCCAAAATAGACCATGAAATATTTGTTTGTTTAAAATAAAAAATAATTTAATAATAACTTAATGAGTAACTTTCGTTCCTTATAATGCAAAGAAGTGAAAACTTGAAATGTTAGTTTTAATAGACAAATTGAATTATCTCAGGTAATTTTATATAAAAATGTGAAAAAGATTGTAGTAATTACTTTCTTTATAGATATCGCCAAACTATAAATATTTAAATACCTCAAATAAATATTTATTAATTCTCGAGATTCTTAATGAATATAACTTTCGTTCCTTGTAATACAAAAGTGCAAGGTGCAAATGTTATTTTTGATAAACATTTAGAATTACGTCAAATATACTTTTGGCAAAAATGTAGAAAAAAATTGTAGCAATTATTTTATTTTCTACGTGTATTATCATAAAGTAAAGTGTGCACTCCGCAAGAGTTCTGACGCGCCCCATTTTTTTCCCTCGCTTTCAAGCTGCTTACGAAGCTCCAGCCATTTCCCGCGCTTCGATCGCACTGCAACGTGAAGTTGCCGCGTCGATAAAAGAAACCCGCGCGAAAAAAAAAAAAAAAATCGCGGCGCGCGACGGGAGCGCGCATGTGGGTCGATGCACACAACCTAACCTTGAAAGCGCACAGTACATACACTCGGCATGTAAGTGGCACTGTAGCGAACAGAAACAGACGACATAAGTAAGTATAAGCGAATGCGTGGGCGCAGTCCGCGCGAGTCGACCACTTCGCCGTGCTCCACAATCAAGTGCTTAGCCTCGAGTCAGCCTTTTCTTCGGGCGCGTTGCGTAACCCCGGAATAAGCGGCGGCATAATAAGCGCACTCGAAGAAAAAAAAAAATAAAAGGAAAGATAACGATGCGGAGTGGCTACGTGTCGCGGCAGCGGCGGCGGCGGTGCCGATGTCAGGTTAGAAATGAGCGCGGGAGCGAACGGGAGGAGCAGCAGCAGCTTCGTGAGGGTACTCTTTTTCGCGAAAGCACGTGAGTTGGCCGGGCTGAGGGAGACTGAACTGGCGATACCCTCGCGCCTCACCTCCGACGAGCTCAAGCACCAGCTGGTCGAGCGGTTCAACTTGGAGAGCATCAGGGACTGCTTCGTGCTCGCCGTCAACGAGGCCTTCGTCGGGCCCCAGGAGGTCCTTAACCTCGCCGACCGCGACGAGGTCGCTGTTATTCCACCCCTCAGTGGAGGTAATTTTTTGCTTTTTTTTTATTATTTTATGCTTTAACACTTTCACTGAGGCATTACTCATATATGGTTCATGAGTTTTGTCTTCTACTGCAGTAGGATACTTACATATTTTTTATGTAAAAAAACATGTTTCTAACTAGGAGAGACTATGAGAAATTTGGAATTTCATATCGCAGTAAAAGCGTTGAGTGATATTTCATTCTGGTGCAATGCATTTTGTGATCTGGTCTTTGTGAATGTAATTTATGATGAAGATACGTGTGTCGGATTTAATGTTTATTTTGTTGTTTTGTTACTGTTATCTGGTGTTTAACCGCTGATAATGATAATTTCTTTTAGGATAAAATGGCGAGCCAAAAGGATTTTGTCGGCTTGCAGACTGAGAAACTCGACATTAACGACGTCATTGAGTCTGTTATTTCCCCTAATTGTGGAGCTGTGTCTACTTTCATAGGAACTACTAGAGATAATTTTGAACAAAAAAAGGTAGAATGTCAATGTAAAACAATTCTTAGATTTAAATTATAACCTTAAGAATAATCAAGATTTATTTTTTTTTTATGAAATAATTAATGACTCACGATAATTATCTTTTATTCAAAGGTATTAAAATTAGAATATGAAGCTTATGAACCAATGGCTGTCAAGGAGTTGCAAGCAGTATGTGATAAAGTACGTTTACAATGGAATGTTGAAAAAATAGCAATATATCATCGTTTGGGGGAGGTACCTGTTACAGAAACTAGTATTATTATTGCCATTTCTTCAGCTCACAGGCAAGAATCATTACAAGCAGTACAATTTGCCATTGATGCAGTCAAAACTTCGGTACCTATATGGAAAAAAGAAATATATGAAAATGAAGGTTCCAAATGGAAGCAAAATAAGGAATGTTTTTGGACAAGTAAATAAATTAATTTATTTGTTAAGCTAAAAATAACTTTGTTAACTCAATAGTAAAAGTATTTTTATTGTTTTTTGAAAACAATTTATAAAGTTACTGTTAAAATTAAGTTTAGAACTTATTACAAACGCATGGATATGTAAGCAAAATTAAATATTTTGCATACTTAAGTGCCAAAGTTGCAAATTTTTTTTATGATTGCAATATTCTAAAATTTTTGTTTTTACAAATTTGAAATAAATAAATGATTTTGCAATTTATCTTTAAACAAATTTAAAACCTTTCCATTGTTTCGAATGTTTAGAAAATACGAAAAAGAAATCGGATGAAATGAATGTGCAAGCTGGTGATGACCTCCATTTAGATTCCTATAACTCAAATGTTACTGTAGATGATGAAATCGATATTGATAATGTTTATGAAACTGTGGAGGTCGAATCAGAATTTGTTAATGAGGATAATAATGATGCATCAAATACTGATGCCGATGCAGATGATTTTGCAATTGATACGGATCAAGTACAAATAAAAGCAAGTAGTGAAGAACTTAATCGTAGGATAGAATCATTTATTAAGCAAAAGAGAGAACAAGTGAATATGCTAAATATACAAGAATTTTGTACATACAGGTCAGATTTTTAAATATAACTTTCTGAGAACTTAAATTAAACATTTTTACATAAACTTTTGATTTCTTGATAGTGGACAGCACACTGTGGATGATGACGACGACAGTACGCGGGTTTGTGCCAGGGTCAATGCTATTTTGACAAAACATAAAGACTCCAAAAGTCATGTAAAAGGTAAATGTTTATTTTATGCTGAAAACATAAATAAATAATTTTATTTAAATACATCTGAATAATGAAATGTAATTGCAGTTCACAGAGTTTATAATCAATGGAGTCATCAAAAATTTAAGCCTAATATTCCAATAAAAGAAGAAAATTTTACAAGTAATTATCCTCCGGCTCTTGAGGAAAGATTATCTACAACTGAAAAGCTGTTGGGTATAAATAAGCCAGTACCTCCAGATGTGTACGCAAGAATAAAGAAGATTGAAGATCGTCTTCTATTTTTAGAAAGTATCTCACCAGAATATAAAGATCTTTGGGTAAGTTTATATAAGATTACACAAATCAAATACATGATTAAATGACATAAAGAATAATATTAGTGTAACATTTTATTATATTTTAGGCTATTGAAGATTGTGAGAGTGTTAAAAGTTTTGACGAATTAGAGGATGATAGAACTTTAAATAGTAAACCTGTGAGAAAAAGAGTGAGTATACTGTATTAATGATTTTCTTTGTTAAAATCCTATCCCCAGAAAATTTAACATAATTTTAATTTTACTCTTTAGACTTATTCATCGGCAGAGCTTAATACAAAGTTCAATGAATTAGAAGATAGGTATGAGAAGAAATCTAAACATTAACGCTTAATGAAGGACTTTCAAAGTAAAGCACAGCAATTGCTTGCTTAAATATTAAAAGTTACTTTTATTTTATAGAAATTGCACTGTTTTACATTTAAGCAATTTTTCTAAATCGATTTCAAATAGATTAGGAAAAAATTTTAAATAATGTGAATAGATATTTTTTAAGAAACTTTGTTAGATCGTCGATATTTAATTTTTTACTTAATTGTACATAGGATTGTTATTTTATTTTTTTATCTTTTTTTTTATTTCAAGAAAGGTATTTTGTTAAAAAAGTTTTATTTGTATACGAGTTTTATAATAAAATTTTTTACGCTCCAATTTAAAAGAAACTTTTGCAATTTAATTTCTACTTCGCGTTAATAATTACAGCATCGTTATTTTTTATCGCCTATAAATGCTTCAACACTCAACTTACATTTTAGCGTATGTAAACGCTTTCATAAAAAATATCAAGTAAATAATTACGCTTTAAACATAAAAAGGGAATGAAATGATAAAGTGGATACGGCAATTGTTTGCTTTGCTATACTTCCTCTGCAGCAATTATTTCATTATTCAAGCTGATGTATCAATTTCACTTTTAAACCAGAAATTTAAGTATACGTAATTACCAGCATAGATTACTTTGTTATCGACGCTTTTAAAATATGGAATGCTGCATCTTTTGATTTAGAATTAATTAAAGATTTTCACGAAACACATTACACAAGTATTTTCGTTTCTGAGCTTTTATTAATTAAGCAATTTAAAAAAAAAAACAATTCAATACAACTTAAATAAGTTTCTCATTCAAAAGAGAAAACCAATTTCTTGCTTATTTTACAATAGTGATAAAATATCGATAAAATTTATTAGTATAATCTAACCAGTAAACCCAACGATAGGGTCACAATTTTTAAGCAACTGTCCATCGTCAAGAGGTATGAAATAGTAAAAAGATGTAAAATTAAAATAGCCTAAAATATAAAATATGTAATCAGCGATAACCCGTTACCCAGTATACGGAATACACCAGGCCTTGTAGAAAAAACGTGCTGGACTCGATCGAGCTTTCCTATACGCTTCGCGCCAAGTGGAAGTGTGTGCATGTGAAAACACACACACACACACACACACACACACACACACACACACACACACACATTTAAAAACCGCTCACGAGCTAATTAAAATGCAAGTGGTATAAGTCTACGAGGAGAGCGAGCGAGTAGATTAGAGCAAGAGTCAGGGAGATAGAGAGAGAAGAGTGAAGCAACGTGAGGTGCATTAGTATTGACCTAACACATTATACGGTGTATACAGCGGGGCTCGAAACGTCGCGTCGTCATGTTAGTCGCGGAGCGGAGCACGAGGGGCGGCCCTCTCTGCCGGTCTCCCCTCGCCTCTCACACCCTCGGCCTTTTCTCTCGCGGCCGCCTGCCATTTCGAATTGTTGCCCGGAGTTCGACGGGCCGCTTCCACAAAGCTCGGGAGACGCGAGCTTAATTGCTTCGTTTCGTGGCCGGCCCCCGCGCGTGGGTCGTGCCGAGGGCGAACTTTCCGATTTGTAATGCTTAAGGTGGATGAGGTTCGGCGTCGATTTAATAGCTTGAGGGAAAAGGTCTTTAAATTTTTAATTCTTAATTCAAAAATTTAAATAATTCCGGTAAAGCTCGATTTCTGTAAAAATTATATGAATTAAATTATCTGTAATCGTGGTATGGCTTGCAAGCACTGGACATTTTTACCTGAATTTTGAAAGCTGCTGAAGCTTTGTCATTTTTATAAGGAAAGCTCTGTAATTTTTACTGGAAAAGCTCCGTAATTTTTGTTGGAAAAGCTTCGTAATTTTTACAGAGCTTTTCTTGAAAAACTACAAAGCTTCGGCACTCGTTCAAGATTTAGGTAAAATTACAGTGATATTTCTGTAAAAAAAATGTCAGTGCTTTCAAATCATTTTTTAATTAATAATTTAAATAGTATTTTTATGGGGAGCTTTACTGTAACTTTTACGCGAAAATTCGCTCAGTGTACAGTCCAATGTTCAAAACTGTTATTCTTATTTAAATTTAACATTTCATCTTTATTATAACGTTATAAAAGCTTTACCGTAATTAGCATAAAGGAAAAATCTGTTCTACTTTGCGGCAATGAATACCAAAGAAAATAGTAATTAGTACGTAATAAAAATTAGAATGAGATTGTGGTAAGGTGATGAGAGATGGGATCTATAAAGGTGTAGAGTGGGCGGCGACAAGCTATACCAGACTAATGTCCGACGGCAGTCCAGACGTGCAATTCTGGGGAAACCCATAGAGGAACCGTCTGGTGGCCGGAGGGGAGCGGCAAAGCTACCAAATGAGGGCGGCGCCAAGTCCAATATTGCCCTCTGCGCAGAATCCGCATGCAAATATTATGAGATCCCATATATGCCCGAATGAGACATAATTTTATAAGACTTTTTAAATAACAATGATATTTTTTAACCAATATTAAACCAATATTGATTTTTCGGTCATTTCCAATATTCGTAGACATTTTCTAAAAACATCATAAAATGA
>JAWWEN010041631.1:0-12980 GCA_035582955.1 Sycophila texana
AAAATACGTGTCGATTATTTTTCAATATTCTATCAGACGGATATAATGGAATTTTTCACTATTCTTCCCAATTTCAAAAAAATTATCAATTGGCACGACTTAAAAACATAATTATTTCAAACCATTAATTTATTTTTCAAAGTATAGGGTAGTAAGCTCAAATCACTTTTTTTACATGTCAATACATATATGAAAACATCTCCCTCGGTTTCAACGTAACCCGTGATCCGGAGATCCGTCACCCCCGCAGTGAGTCGAGCGAGCGTGCGGCTCTCGGGGCAGCGCGTCCATTGGCACCCGCGCAATAAAAACAAATTTTCCCGCGCGAAGAGCGGCGCGGATCGACAGCGCGCGAGAGCAATCAATCGTGCGCGGGATGCTGCGGTCAAAAAGCTCCGGCCCAATTAAAAGGCCATATCCACGGCCGGCGTACTACTCCCACGAGACGCGGGGCCCCAAGACGGACGAGCGAAGGGCACGCCACAGGCCGCCTCGCGTCGACGCGCCCCGAGATCGAAATCGAGAGCGAGTGCCCCGCAGGAATCGGCAGATGTAGATTCTCATGGTCGCGCGATCTTTTCGCGCCGACGCCGCGCAGCCGCCGGAATCCTCGCCCACGGGGCCCCCGCGACGCAGTTCGTCTTCGTCAGCTGCCTCGCGGAAGGACAAGCCGACGACGGATAAATCGGCCCCGGCAACCCCCGCTCCTCTTTCCTCCCTCCCTCTCTTTTTTTAGCTTCTCTTGCGGCGTCATTAAAACGCCGCGTCGGGGCTACCGAGACGAGATCACCTCATTGTTTTTCCGGCTTTCTTGTTTTTTTCTTTTCTTTTTTTTTCACGAGACCTGCCGGGGCTGCCTGATATTTTTATCGAAGCTGATTGAACGTTTATTGGGTGAATTGATGGGGAATTGTTCCGTCAAGTTATTGCGATCGATTCGACAATTCCATTTACTTCGGGGTCTTTTTTTATTCAGTTTTAAAAGATTAATTTTTTTTTTTTAAAAATAAAATGTGCGAGTGAAGTAATTTTTTATAGAATGATTCTCTTTCGCCTCAGAATGTAGCACTTGTTTTGTAATCGTTTTTTAATGATCGGCAAGTTGAGCAAGCATCGGCCGTCTACGCCCAAGTTAAAAATTTACTTACTTTCTAATAGCAACTTTTTATATGCTGTATAAGCGAATATAGACTTAATTACCAAGAGCAAAATTATGTTGCAATAGGCGCAATGAATAAATCAATCAATCACGGTATCCTTTTAATCTGTTTTCTCCCTTCACAAAGTGTCACGAGCTCAAGAGGTTTTAGCACAGGATCAATCACCGAGTATCAAGGTGAGCCGCTGCGCTTATTTCACCGCTTCGCACTTTGCTTGCGTTTAGGACTTTTTTTTAAATTGAAACATCGCTAAAAGTGAAATCATCTATACCAGATTTCTTCGAAATGACATAAAGATTGTTACTACAGTAAACACTCTCTAAATAGGAACGAATCAAATATCATAATTCATATTTATAGGGTGTGATTATGAGTGAAAAAGAATTTAAAATTTGCCTATAGCTAGTCTTTTTTTTCTTGATTTGAAATAGGCTTCATTCAGCTAAGCTTCTAGCGGTCAAAACATTCGAAATTAAGAGCAGATACTAGATTAAATTTTTTGGTAATGAGAACTTTGTCAATTTCTAGTAAAAAAGTATACACAAAGTCTCAATTTTGTAGGCACCTATCATAACATTTACACCTATGCGGATGGTCCCGGATGGTATAGTCAACTCTCGCCCGTCGTAAATCGGCTGGTTCGACAATTTCGGGCGCTCGATTCGCGCCATTAAGCGGGGGGCGCTTATCCTCCGCTACTAAGAAATAATTAGGCACTTTCACTGCGCGCACGGCGCGGGTTAAATAACGAGGAGCGCGCTTGCACCGACTTATCTGAATTCACGTGCCCGCAATGTTTTCCAAGTCCCGTTCTATCGCCCGGCTATGCAGCTCAGCCGAGTGATATAATGGCGAGGGAGAAGAAAGGGACGGAGATTAGATGCGGCCCGCGCTTCCTTCGGCGCTTCTTACACGGGGACGCGCCTCTCCTTTTCTGCTCGTTTTGTTCGCTGAGGTGTGCTGTTGTTGCGCCTGTGAGGCAATTCGTCGGTGCGATTAATATTTGTCTGGCGATATTGATTCTAGAAGATTCCAAGAGTTCAATTTATTCGATGTTTACTTTTTCGTCAGAGAGACTTGCTGATCATTTTAAATATTCTGAACATTAAGTTGCTATTTCTTCGGCTAAGAAGAAAAATCACTTATATTGTGTTTTCGAGAAAAAGCAAATTTTGCTTCAATCTGTGTTACGGATACGATTTGCTTCGTCTTTTAGTTAGGAATGTTTAAGTTTGAGAAATTATAACGGTCGGGCGAAAATACCAAGCAATTGTTATCTTTTCAGTATTATGCTGCTGTTTAAGTAGTAAAGTTGGTTGTTAAACATTTTCTTTAGAACGGTTGTTTACGGACGTAAGAAATTGTTTTTTGATCACAAAAGGAGAATAAATGTTTTAAACTTTAAAATGAATGTGCAGAATCGATAAAACTGACAAGAAAAAACTACATTAAACCTGATTTTGTAGAATCGATTCCAGAATTACCGTGAATGGAGAAAAGTCAAGTCGAGCTTGCGCAAAAATCGCTCGCACCTTAAAATAAAGACGGAGCCTCTGATGAAAAGGCACGTAAGGCCCATAAGGTAGGCCGGGAGAGAAAAAAAAGGTGGCGTACGTGTTCGCCACTTTTCTCGGCCCTACGGGCCTCGCTTACTCCTGCACGTGTAACATACGTGTACGTACACATTATGTGTACACGGGCAGAGAAAGAGAGGCCGAGGGAGATTCTGATACGAGCGGGCCGATGGTGATTGATGATGATTAGCCGGCGATTGGCCGCGATAAGGGCCCCGTGTGTATGTACCTGCGCTCGCCGCGCGCTTAGAGCGGCCGCGGCTGCTCTCCCTCCTCTCTCCCCTCACTCCCCCTCTCTCTCGGCACGAGATGTCTACACGGAGAGAGCCCGGCAAAAAGACGTCTCGCGCGATTTCGTTTGCCAGGGAATTTAAGGAGACTTCTCTCTTGACTTGGGTGTTGCCGCGGCTCCGTGATTTTTCCGTTGCATACCTTGGAAAGTGTTTGCTGCCATTTGCTGCGGTCCGCCGTATTCAAAAGTCAGGTGCGAGGGAGGTCGCGATAAATTTTTCGCCCGGACTTATTACGAAAATAGATCAAGTTGCGTAATACGATCCCTTGTCTTCAAATTCATAATTCTGTTCGTATAATGAGTTTTATCAAGAATCTTGTATTATTTCGACTGGATGTTCATAAATTTTAATTGTATAAAATTCAAATGGATTCTTCATTTTTTAAGTTCTAAAAATAGCTATTTTTTGTTTTAATTTTAAAGGCAATCGAGTGCTAGTTGTCATAATTTTTGGCATTGCAATCAATTTTAAATTATTTAGTACCCACTTTAAAAAATAATTACGAGCAATTCCCGAACGACAAAACCAACAAGCTACAAACACAGCGACTGAAATAAAAAAAAAAAAATAGAGTGGAGCAAACAGACAGCTGGAAAAGCTATCCGGAGGCAAGCGTCGTGTATAATAAAAAGAGTATAGAGTTCGAGCAGCGCGCGAGATAAAAGGAGATAGAAGACGGCGAATTGCTACTCGTGTTGAGTCTCCGTACACGTAGACGGCGAGCTCCTCGGGATGATGCAGCGCCGCGATATTGAGTCCTATATCTATTCGCGTTAAATTGCGCGGTGCTATCGGCCTCCCCGCATGAGCACGGCCGACACGATGCCGCGGCGATTTTCGCGCTTCAAAATCGTGAGTTTCGTCCGCGAAGATACCGGCGTTCTTGCGAATTTATGAATTTATGATGTGACAGACTTTTTTTCTCCGAGTTGGTATAAAGTTGCGGGTCGCATGAATTATTTATTGAAACGTCGGCTAATGATAATCCGTGTTTTAAAATTTTTTTTTGTTGCGTGGGAAAATGAACAAGATTGTTCGTTCGTGATAATCTTTTGTTATATCAGAATCCATAGATTTTTAAATCTTAACCCTTTCATTTCGTTCTTGCGTGAAATCTTTAAATTAACATTTTTGTTGAGAAAATTATTTAAGTATACATTTTCTTTGTTTCTTCGACATTCTTTAAATATTGTACTGACGCTATAAAATTCAATGCAAAGGTGACACGAGATAAATAAAGCTTAACTTTTTTTTTAAACATTACTATAATCAATTAATAATTAATGCTTATTTATATAAATACTCTGCAATTGACAATCTCACTGTCAAAAATTCGTTATAAAGTGCACCTCTCAGTGACTTAAAACAAAAAGATAATAAACATAATAAAATTACAATAATTCATAAAATTGAAGTAGCCTCAGTGCGCGTCTGTGCAGTGATGCATAGTCGATCATTTCAGACATCGTCTCACCGATCGAGACCGAAAAGGCTCATAAATAACGTCGCGCGTACCTCGCGTCGGAAAAAAAAAGAAATGTGCGGGCACCGAAATCTGCTCACCTGAAAGGGAGGAGGAAGCAACATGTAATTCGAGGGCGCCGTCGGTATACTACTACCTGCGGTTTTCTCTCCCCTTCTTGCGTCAGACCACGGATAATCGGGTCGGTATGCGTTCGCGTGTTATTACGCGACGATCCGGCACGATTTATATCGGCGCTGCGGGACCACCTTGCGGACGAGCCCCACGACTGCGAGCCTCTCAAATTCCAAAATCGATTAAGCATCGCTGGTATACCGTATTTTTTCAGACCCACACGTATTTGCTCTGTATTATGATCTTAAGAATTATGCGCATGCAATGTAAAATTATTAATAATTGATTTATTTTCTTAAGCGATAGCAGATTTTGAATCTGAAACATTAATTTTAATTGATAATGGTTGAAAAAAATTAATTATTAAAGTGATTTGATTAAATCTTTAGTGGTTTTTTATATGCTTGCTATACGGTGCGATCGAGGAAGCGCCTCTGGGTGCAGAGATTTTTTGGTCTCTTTAGGAGTGCGAACGACGCGTCAAAAATTTAATATCTTGATAGAATTTTTTTTCGGCATAAAAGAATCATAATATTAAAAAAAAAAAAAGAAGTTTTGCGGGGAAATTATAAGTTTTAAAGTGCTGTTTAAGCCGACCTTATCTTTCGGAGATGTCTGACTTACGCACGGTACCCACATAATTTTCGAGGTTTCCTCTGATATTCACATCGGTAAAATTTTATTACGAAAAATATTTTATTGATGAAAAATCGTTAAGCACATATTTATTCAGCTTCTTTACATCAATTTTACATATCAATTTTGTATCAATTCGTTTTTTGTAATCACGCAAAAATAACATATTTTTTATAAACATATTGCATCGCTAATCAACATTAATTAACGGTACCTAAAATATTAAAAGAAAAAGATAATTTTCTCATTAATAAAAATAAAATCAATCATCCGAATGCAAAATTGCTCGCGCTGCATGTTTTTTAATAGTTCGCTTTCTATTTTTCACTCAGCGTCGGACGTCAAAATCATTGCGTATACCGCGAGCGTAATCCTATTGGCGCGCAACGTATCGGGAGCAGTGCGAGTTATTAAAACATTATCATGATGAATTACAAGTAATTGCATTATAATGTCGGGTTGCTGCCGCGGGCTGTGCCGCGCGCACGTCCGCGATTTTTCCCCTGCGCCGATTAATGATTTCATTCCTTCGAACGGCGTCGATTATAATCGAGCACAGCGCGTGAAGGCCGATAAAAGCAATATACGCTGCGATCGATGACTTTTCTCTACAAGGAATCCTCAAATTGAAATCTTATGGATAATTGGAGCGTAGTATACTCTTAGGCACACATGGTACAGAATATTTTAAAAAATTTATTTCAAATATTTTGAAGATATTGAAAATTTTTCAAACATAGTGCTATATAGTATTTTTTTAATATTGGTAAATGGTTACTTATTTTTATTATGCTTGTAAACAGTAAATTTGACTAAAAAATTAATTTTAAAACTATTATACTGCTTTAAAACTACATATTATATTGCTTGTATACTAAACTTTAATTTTTCTTGGTTTTCAATAAAAAAAATATCGGACGGTATATACTAATTTATGCATAAATACATAGAAAAACAGTCTATCGGTGTAGAGAAAATTTTCTCCATCAATTAACGATAAATCATTTCATTCAAATCAGCATTTAAATAGGCGACATCAATTCGTGTTCGGCCGTTTGCATAAATAGTGATACGGAGACATTCGTACGTCAATCACTTGATGTAAACAGAAGAGTTACGGCTTTTATTTTGTATGCATACAACAATAACCTTTTCCTATTCACTAGATTCATATCCAATTTAATCGATAAAAATGAGCGCGAATCTATCTGAAATCGAACAAAATACGTACTCCAAGGATATAATTATCAAATATACTATTACATTAATGCTTTGAAAAAATTTTACATATATAATGATATTTTCTCCCAACGTAACTCAGTAGTCGACATGCTTGTAAGGGTATGTTCCCTTGGAGTAGCAGCTTCTGTTCTTTACTTAATTTTTGGATCTTTGCCTACATCCACTTGAATAAACCCATTCGAAACCGGTCGTGAGTTGGTTTTGCAGTTTTGTTGTATCTTCGGGATATTTCAAAAAGTGTCGTACGAGAATTACAACTTCATTAATTCTATACATTGGTATATAAAATGCAAGAGACGTACTTAACGTACACAACTTATATCCAGCATATCCAAAATCTGCGCATCAAAATCAATCGATCAAAGACTAGCGGGTGTATGTACACGTATCAGCAAAAAAAGTCGACAACGCCGATTTGAGTATGCACTCGAACTTTCATAAAATCCATCCCGCAAAAGATGAACGATCCCGCGATCCGTGGCGCACGCCTCTTCGCCCGCCGCGGCTCATTACCCACTCCAGCAGCGCTCGACCGTTTCGCAATAAAGCGAGGGGGTGAAGAAACGAATCCCGCGAGATCGAATCGCTCGTCTTACGCTCCGTGCCGCGCTTTATCATAGACGCGGCCTCGTTAGGCGACGCGTCGGCCGCTCGTGGGCGTCCCATCGATTTGTCCCGGGCCGCGGCGCCTTTTTGTCCTTCCCCCACCCCCTCATTCCCCGTTGGGTCTTTGTGCGCGCGGCGCCAATTATCCGGCGCGAGCGAGCGAAGCGCGACCGGAACCCGCGACGCTTTGACAAACGAGCCGCGCGCCGCACGGCGTCATTTTTGCCGGAGGTTTCGCACTTAACGCGATGTAATGCGAGAGTGCCGGGACGATTCGGACGAGGGGACACCGGCTGACAGATTGCTGGCGCGCGACGAACTTTGCCAGTCTTTTAGGTCCATTTTTACGGCTGGAAGTGGAGTGTATGCAGAACGTTTTTTTTTTTAGGTATTTTAGAGTGTCCGAATGATTTAAAAGTAGAAGCTTTTTATGTTAGCTTTGATTTAATAGGTGGGATTTTTAATTAGATTCATTTTATTTTTCTATACTGTAACGATTTTGGACGATTTAGATAAAATTCTTGGTCGTAGGCAGATTTACGCGTAATTCAAGTAGTCAGTGGAAGTGGTAAAATAATGCACCTGTACCTAACCATTACACTGTCGCATTAATTTTTTCACCGATAATATTAGCATATGGCCAGTGGTGAAAATTTCATGGGAGACACTATTATACTAATAAAATATGCTGTAGAAACACAACAAGCTAATTTTACAAACTGAACGTGGAAGTTGAATTTCAAGAAACACCCGTGCAGTATATATACAAAAAAAGAAAAGAAAAATATTCGCTTCCAGGTGTAATATAACAAGTATAAAGAATTCGACGAAGTTTTGCCTCCCTTTTACGATTCTCACCTCGCGCAAAAAAAGATATCGCAACGATCTCCGATGTCTCCTCGAGCGTCTGAATCCGGACCGCCTGGATGTACCGCAAAGTGCACGGCGAACGAACTGCAAGGCTCGTGCCTCCCCTCCTCGCGGCCGAAAAGGCGACGCGTCGAAAAAAGCGGCCCGCATCGCTCGCGAATTCCAGCGAATCGCCGGCGACTTCCGCGACGTCACGCGAGCCTCATCGCGCACGTGCGGCGACTTTTCACCTTGGCATAAATCAGACGAGCAGGTTCAACAGTCACGACGCGGACAAATTTCGCGCGTCGCGCGGAAATGCGATTCCTCCGCGCGCACGCGCGAATTAATACGTTGTTTACCCTGGCGAGGTTTAATTGCGCGCGCTCGCCGCTTTGAGTTACGGGGTGATTTTCCCTGACGCGTAATTGGAATACAAGCTTATTAAACGGTTTTCGCTGATTTTTAATGTCGCCGATTTTGCATGCGATTAGACGTACACCTGCGATGCTCGTAAATTTCTCATTTGAGAGTTCGAAACGTTTTCAGAGGTCTCTGATCTTTCTGCCTCTCATATTAACCGCAGAAATTATATACGCAGCTTTTTCACAGCATCGATTGAAAAATCCAAATTTCAATTTAAAATTTATGAAATAAAAATGTAAATACAACAAATGAATGCGAATACGGATGGCTATGTATACTTTCACAGTAGTAAAATGTTATTACACTCGTATTACCTTAAGCCGCAAAAAATGTAAAAGGGTACATGCAGCAAGAAGTAACAGAGTTGCACGAAGATGGTCATAACGTTCGTGGGTCCAAAAAATTTCCGGCAAAACCGCCGACTCCGTCAGCTTCCATTAGTGCACGCACAAAGGAGCGCCGCGACCATCGACCACGAAACGGTCACCGATCGCTCCCGATCTGCAGCATTATACTGCTGGGCGAAAAAAAAAGTCGCGCGCGGAGAAAGACTTTCGAGAACTCGAATCGCCGCGTCGACGTCGAAAAAGCCTCGTAAATAAATTAATAACTCGAAGCTGACGAGGAGACCGGGGAAAAAGCGGCGGACAAATGGTGGATACGTGCGAGAACTCGCGGCCGCATTCCCCAACGTGTGCGGCGTTAATCGTTTGCAATTACTCGGCAGGGGGGGAAAAACTGCGCGTCCTTTTAATTCGATAATAATTGTCAAGGTTTTGAGTATTGAAAAATACTGATCGAGGATAGTACAATGCCTCGTCGCTTTGAATCGAACCAGTTTCGTATACGATCAATCTGATTTTGATTGTTTTTCGCGCTATATTTCTGCGTACACGGGATTCTTTGAAAATCGAAAATCATTCGATCGGTGAACTTTCGATATTTTTTTATTTAAATGACTATAAAATTAATAAATAATCTGCTGTCGCGCATACTCGCTCCGCCTGGAGGTTCGTTTATCAGGTAAGGAGTCGATGTAACGTACGAAAGGTTTTATCAGGACTCATTTTCGCATTGACGTCATAGCGTCGATTTGGACTTATTTTCTCGAAGGTAAAAATAAAATCGGTCCATAAGTACACTTTCAATGCAGCACTAAACAGCGCGAGCGACGTAAGATACTGTCACATAAACATTTTTTTCAGTTCAAATGGAATTCTCCGGAATAATAAACAGATAAGGCGTCGGCAATAAACTAGTAAATAAATTACTAATTATCGCGATCGATTTAATTTTTTATTTCACTACGTATAAGCTAACTTCATTTCTCGTTTTCTTCCCTGTCGCCGCTGCTTTTCCAACGACTACTTCAATAATTAATAAGAAAATTAAAAGAAACGAAACCATCAGCATCCTCGCGAAGTCAAGTCACAATCCACCGATGTAGCCGATAACGATCTATATAAGCGCCGATCGTCGGGTGGAATGAAGAAAATCGCGACGCAAGCGTGTGGCGTTCATGCAAAATTTATTTATGAAAATACGCGCGCGCGCGCGCGCGTCGACAATCGAGGGCTCGGCAAGTTACGCCGTAATGACGATACGCGCCGAGGTGTGTTCGCGGCCGCACGGATACATATTGCATGCCGCGGCGACGCTGCGAGGGAGGCGTCACGCGATCAGCTTTTTCCGTCGAATCGGGAGTGCCGCTCGCGGAGCTGCATAGCCGCGGGGAGTGCACCCGCGCCGATTCCGCGAATTGCGTATTAGCCTATTGGGCCATACGGTCAAGACTCATTAGCGGCGTCGCGACTCTTTCATCAAGCTTCGGTGTCACTTAGGTGTCGAAGGTGTGACTCAAAAAATTTATTTCGAAAATGATCATTCCTTGAATACGTTTGATTAATACCTTCCTTTAATTATTGTGCAATAGTGTATTTTCTGTGAAAACTTTCAATGCTTGTATACATATTACCCCTCCATTACAATTTTCACGAGAAAATTCTCTCCGTGTAGCAAAAAATATTTAAAATTATTACCAAAAAGTATTTAAATTATTATTGTTCATTTACTTGTGCTTATTAAACTTGTTTTTCACATTTTATGTAAAAAAGCTGTGTTGAATTACTAAAATAAATAAAAAAATGCAGAATAAAGCTAGATCGCTCTTCTTTTAAACATATAAGAATGAAAATTAAAACCAATGAACATCACACGCGCAAAATCCATTCGAATCACCTGGAGCTAAATAAAAAATAATTCTTTAAGGTAAGTCTAATTTTCACACAGCAACACTTATCCGCAAAGGGACTATTACTTGGCTATCCCGGGGCACATTGAAATCAAGAGCAAAGCTCAGGCACGCCGTCGCTTTAACACCTCCGACTGTAATTTGCACGTGGATTACGCCTAACCCCTCACGGCGCTATCTCACGTAAAGGCACTGCCTCCTTCGTCCCGTGATTGCCTATACGACCGCGGCGTGGTATCTCCAGCCGAGGCTCGAGCCAGGATCGGTACTTTGGCCGATCGCGTAAAGTAGATGCCTCCAGTCAGGGATACACCCATGGAGTACGGTTTAAGTGATGGACACTTGATTATGCGCGTTTACGGTAGCGCCGATAGCAGATAAGCGATTTCGTGAGTCAGCGTGATTCTATTTTCGTTATATACCGATCCTGAATTCACGGAATGGTAAAGGGAATGAAAGTTCAAAGCAAATTTTCCTTCCCCGTGAAAAAGATCGACTTTAATAAAGTCGTTAAAATTTAAAAAAAATCAATTAAATGGCACTTCACTATCCCTTTTAAAGAGTTCCGAATCCCAAGTATATAAGCAGCCGAGGGACATTATCCCGCAGCGAGCCTCATCGCGATACCCTGACTCTTCCCACCTAAATCGAGTGGCGTTGCGGTGGCGAGCGAAAAAAAGAGCGAAAATGAGCGTCGTTTAAAGTCGGCCGCCTTATCGGGGCGAGCGTCCAATCTCTTTAGCGGCGCGGGGTATCTGGCACCATCGGCGCCCCACGTACGGTTTAATTAGACGGAGATAAGAGTCGATCGGCCTCGTCCCGTCGGGCCGAATGAGATCGCGCGCCGGTGACGGACGTCGCGTCGTCGCGCGATTAATGAGCCGAAGTGTCTCACCGCCGACGAGGTGCGCCGAGATTCCCCGACGATTTTGCGCCTTTGCGATAGCTGCCGCGTACGTCGCCCCCGCTATCTTTCGCAATTAAAGCCGATTGAAATTGGGCTCGCAATGGATCTTCGATTGTTGCTGTTGAGATCGATAAGGGCACGACTTGCAGGTGTTTTCTTCGAGGTTTCTTGAAAATTTTTGTTGGTTGATGCGATGAGAAAGGTGGCCGTTTTGATAAGTCGATTGGATATTAGAGTGATAAATAAAATTCACGCGGTTTAATTGCGTTGGATAGTTCGAGAGAAGGTTGTAACGTAAATCATTGTACTTATCGTTGAAATTTCATCAAGATGCACGCACATTCTTCTGGCGCTTTCTAATCCAATAACAATGCGTACGGAGATCGTAAATTTTTATCCTCATCGGGAATCTAATCTCCTAATGTTAATGTGAGGCTCAGGAGAACTCTTATAGTTAATTTGAAAGACAAACATCGTGTGCATCAGTGGTATCAATTCTCTAAACTAAAGTACCAATCTGGGTAACGTTACTGTCGAAGACTGCATTAATTATCAAACTGACAAACAAAGATTTAAAACACGCGTAAGAAAATTATTAAAAATAAAATAAGAAATTTTATATTATACGATTAACACACATATATTGATTGTTAACTTAGGTACCTCACAATTTATCTATAGTTTTGATGAAATAAAATAAATAAATATATCGTTATTTGGCGTTCATTAGCAATAAGCAACTACCGTGAATTGCGTCATCGCGACACCTCCGAGAAAAGCACAGTGTCACCCCGCCAAGTTGTCACTCGCTTCCAAAGAACAGGAATCCCTTGGCCATCAACACGAGTAACAAACGAGCGCCGATATAAATTTCTCCACGTGTCATAATGCAGCCCGTAGCATCCGCTGCTCGCGTCCACGCGCTCGCAGCCGCGCGAGCGCGCACAGCAGAGGTCCCCCTCCGCAACGATGGACTTTAATTTATGGCCCCCGCGTCGGTGCATAATTCATTACGTTATCTCCTCCATTGTCAGCTCGCGCGTATTTCGCAGTTTCCTTCGATACTGACTCGCGGCAGTGGCGAGCCGGCGGGAGATCGCGGCGATCGGCCGCAGGAAAAAAGGGGAAAACAAAACGGATCGGCCGCGAAGCTATATCGTTAACGCGGCACCGAACGCCTCGTATACGCGCGTGTACCCGGCTTTGTTTTTACGGCGCTGGCGCGCGCGCAAGCGTGTCTCTCCCCTTTTGTGCGAGAGCGCGGATGCCGGCGTTGTCAGCCGCAGTTGCTGAAAATAACCGATGCCGAGTCAGATTAAACGTCCTCTCGCGATATTTTAGCGAAATCAAAGTTTTGACTGCAACACTGAGAAAAAAGTCAAAAGTAAATTTAACTATACACCCTAGTAAACCGGAATATAGTTAATTTTACCAGAATT
>JAWWEN010041642.1:0-12979 GCA_035582955.1 Sycophila texana
TAATATTAAACCAATATTGGTAATTCGGTCATTTCCAATATTCGTAGACATTTTTCTAAAAACATCATAAAATGATCTAAAAACACTCAATTGAAATTTATAATAACATTTTATAAATGTCAATTGAGTGTTTTTGGATCATTTTATGATCTTTTTAGAAAATGTCTACGAATATTGGAAATGACCGAAATATCATTTCCAATATTCTCATGCCAAAACCTCATATTTGTTACTTTTAAAATTAAAGTTGCACTGTAGTTATAATTCTTTAAATACTTATATTTCTTAATTTTAAGTGTTTAAAAAATCCAAAAATGAATACATAAAGTTTCAAAATATGTGTTTTTTGATGTACCATCAGGATGGTACACTTAAAATAAAGAAAGATAAGTATTTAAGGCATTATAGCTACAGTGCCACTTTAATTTTAAAAGTAACATGAGATTTTGGCACGAGATCTCAGGTGAGAACTCAGCTGAGATTTTTCAATAGGAATAAACTCACTAAGAGTTTCCCTTAAGAGCGGCGTGATGAAGAACGTTGAAGCCTCGTTTGTTTCGCAACGAGAAATCGGTAGGTGGGTACTCGCAGAGAACGTCGATGATGGACAGGTCCTCCTTGCTTATCGCGTCGTGCAGGGTCGTGTCTCCGTAAGAGTCCTGCAGGTTCACGTTGCATTCGTGGCGCAGAAGAGCCTTAACACACTCGGTGTGCTGCTTATTGACTGCTACGTGGAGGGCACTGCACATCCCATTGTTGACCTCATCGATCGCGGCACCACGTACGAGGAGCAGCTCCATTATTTCCGGCTGATTGCTGCGAGAGACACAAAGTTTTTCTTAGTCATCGGACAATTGGCTCAATAAAAAGTACATTTATCTTGGGATGCACGGGGAACAGTCGGCGCCAATCAAATTAACCACTTTGTCACCGCCGCGCGGCTTTTACGCGGTTAATTAAAACAAAAAAAAAAAGGGTCGACTGGTGCAATTACCCGAAAGCCGCGTAATGGAGCGGAGTGTCGCCGTCCTCGTCGTCGGCGAAGAGAGAAGCACCAGCGTCCAGTAGAAGGTCGCACAATTCGCGCTGACCCTGATGTGCAGCGACCTGTAAACACGTTTTCCGACCGCCTCCAGGGCCGCCTCGAGCGTCCACTCTGCCGGGATACTTTCTTAGGAACTCTTTCACTGCGGGTATGCCCGCCTTGCCGCGCGCTGCGTCCCTCAGCAATTTTTCCACCTCGTAGTCCTTAGTCTCCAGCGCTGCGATTAAATAATCTTGATTGTAGTAGTTTTACATGGTTTGAGAAAATTTGTAATATTTATTCCATGAATTTTTGAAATATACCTCTATTAGCTTCGGCGAATGAATGAGCAGCTTCGGTACCTGGTTGAACTTTCGTCACACACATGGGATTCAACGTCCAAGTGTGTACATCCATGCGTACCCTCATATCTCCGTCAGGGTAAATTTTCATGACTTTACCGGTTTTTCCCAGAGACTGAAAACAAACAGAACGTTCTTTTTATTAAGCGTCTTTAAATCATGAAGTATTGGTGTATTAACAACTGAGAAGGAAGTTATAATTGGCGGTATAAAAGTTGTATTGGGAATAAATATTAAGTCTTTCAAATCTATTTATTATTTGAGAAGATTTTCATTATGCGCAAAATTAATTTTAAGTAACTAGTAGTTTGATTCTAACTTTCTTTACAATTCTAATGCTTTTAACACTTTGTGTAAATTGATCTAGATCTAGATTAACTTTGAACTAGTTGATATTGCATGAAATTTCACGTACCGTTTTCATTACGTCTATCCATTCACCGTGACCTTTTTGATAGTATTTCACTGTATTCAAATCTGATTTAACTCTAACAATATCGCCAAGAGCAAAAGTTTCTTTATAAACTACTTTTGTTAATGCCGCAGGATGGAAAGTCCACCTATTATTACAGCCTTCATATTGGACACGAATATCACCTTTGTCCGTAATTCGATGTACCGTACCAATCTAAAACAAGAAGAAAAATCAAATACAGTTAAACATTTTATTCTATATCTCTTTTACTTTCGTACCTTTCCAATGAAATCAGCCATCCGTGGGTTCCATCCACCGTGACCATTTTGTATTTCTTTCAGTGTATCAATATCCATTAAAGCTTTAACTTTATCTCCAACTAAGAAAATCTGACTAGGATCAAATACATTTGCATTTTCATTAGCTGCAGAAGGGGATTGGCCCAGAAGAGGTAAATGTTCTTTATAATAAAATCCACCTTTTGCTTCTTCAACAACACATAAATCTACGCAACCTTTGTAACCCATTCTATAAACATTGGTACCTCCCGAAGACCAAACTACTGTAGCTACAGAACGACAGCTTTCTTGGTCCCAGCCTCGTATGTCTATAACTCTTCCGGTTTTTCCACGACCACCATCTTGATTTCCCCATTCCCAGTCTGGTCCTCTAATGACTTTGGCTCCAACAAAAATTCCTCTTAATTCTATTTTAGTGGAATTTAATCTAGGAGGTACTTTCACCCTGAAAATATTATAATGACAGAAGCACAAAAATAAGAAAGTGAAATGAAATAATTTATAAAATTAAAGAATCTACAAATTTGCTATTTACCCTTCTGAATTTGGCGTTAAATATCTTTTAAAATTGTGAGTCAAGTCATGGATATCTGACATATAACACTGAGTGCATAAATCGTAATCAAAGCACGGCAAACATCTCCATCGCATACCAGCAATACCATGAGTATTGCAACCATCACAGATAATATTCCAGTGCTTAACACCTGCAGCGGCATTATCAAAAAGTAACAAATCATAGGCGTCTCTGTATCCAATACGATAGTTGCTCCTTGAGCCATGGTCCCACCGTACAATAACAGTTTTATCAGGCGTTTTGTCGGCATGATTAGCATTGGAGGCCGTATTTACAGCGTTGGGTGGCTTGCCAATCTCCACAACAGTTCCAGCACATCCTTCTCCGCCATCCTGATCCTCCCACCTCCAGTCACGTCCTCGGACCACCCTAAAGCCAACCTCCAGCATAGTTAGGCCTCGATATCACTCCCCCAATTTTTAAGGAAACTACCACTGATGACTCATCGATGACCCCCCAAGGGATGGACTGTCCCTTCTGCTGTTGAGCTGCTCTCTCCTATCATTTGAAATCCATTGGCGAGCTGGAAAATCGAGGAACTTCTTTTAATTTGTGCGTGGGTGTACTCCTGCAAGCGAGAACGGAGTACAAAAAAATCCATTTTTTTTTGTTCCATTATGTGTTTCGAAAATAAAAAAAGGAACCGAGGAGGTACCAGCATTTGTGGGAGTGTCCGCGCCTTGCAGTCAGTTGAGACGAGCCTCAGGAATCGCGAGGGTGATTGTGGCTCTTTCCGCGGAACATGTCGAGCAGCAAATCGGTTGACAACGGTCCCGATGCACGATGAAAGCTCCCTGATTTTGACAGCAGTATAGAGGAGAAATTCCGACATTACGCAGCATCACTACCGATGAGTATTCGCACTACACCAGATGGGACTGCGACTGAGTACTCACCCGATATAGTAGATTCCGCGCGAATATTATAGTGGATTATGTAATATAAATGCAATTATAACTGTATAGGCACAGCAGTGACAGTTTAGTTTATGAACTGTGCTCTGTTTTTACACCAACATCATTCGGCATGTTAAAAATGACCTTAAAGTTCGTTCATTTTTTACGAGTATTACGACCACCTGGTGCAGGTGTAAATATCGCTCAATGCACGTGGCACGTACATATGTAAATGAATCCTTAATTTCAAATTCAACTGCACGATGCGCACGTTTATAGTTAAGTATATATTTACATCACATTCTTAGAACACCTCCGCATTGTTACAATTATAAATAAAAAGTATGTACGTAAAACAATTGTTATAAATAATTATATAAATAAAAGCAGCGAAAAAGAAACCACGTCGTATATGTACATACATATGTATAAAGTATATGTATATAATATATATACACATATATATTATGTATATAATCCACGAGCAATAGGCACTATATCTGATGATACCAACAACAGCCTATTTTGATGATCGATAATAATTGAATCCTTTCTGAAAAACAGTAAATAAACAATTGAGGTGGTATATAATTACCGAATATTCAAATTAGAAATTTTCATTTACGTTGAAATAGACGTTGAAATTAAAGTATTTATACAATTATATATGAATTATAAACTATAATGGCCAAAATACGCAAAGAGACAATTAAATTTTCAATATGTTAATATCAAAAAGGGCAACTACACTCTAAACTCTAAAGTAGAAAAATTGTCGCAAAAAAGGTAGAAACTGACGTATTTCTACTTTTGCAAAGTAGAAATATTGTATAATTTATACTTTTGTAAAGTGGAAGTACTCAATTTTCTACTTTTCAAAAGAAGAAAATGTGAAGTTTATATAATTTTCAAAAGTAGAAATTACAATTATTTCTACTTTGCAAAAGTAGAAATACGTCATAGTTTCTACTTTTTTGCGTCAATCTTTCTACTTTAGTGTTTATATAGAGTGTACCTATAAACGCTCTATATAAAACCTATACAGCTACACACTCGCGTCAAGTAAATTGCAGCGAAGCCAACAATTGGCCGCAGCTTGCAGCACCGCGACTTTACCTCGTACTTCCGCGCGCAATATAAGTTACACACTTATAATTATTTGCTGAATGTACAGTGAATCCGTCAGTCGCGCTCGCAATTTCGCGCGACTTTTCCCGAGGATCGTTGGGTCCGCGCACGACCGCGACATGGAGGCGGTGGAGCTGCTGCTGGAGGGCCTGGAGCTGGACCTCGATCAACTTCAGGGCCTGGATCCGGGCAGCCGCGAGGAGCTCTACCAACGCAGGATGGAGATCAGGTGAGTCCCTCCTCCCCCTTGCCCCTCTCGAGCTTTCGCGGCGCGTGCACACAAATGCACGCGCGACCCGATGAGTTAGCGCTTGTAAACTCTGCGTCCCCCTCGCGTGCACGCAGTCTCGGCTGTGCGCAGTTGCGCGGACGTATAACCTCTCCACCAGCGGCTCGTCACGGGGATGTCGCGTTGGAGGTGACGGCACCGAGAGCCCGGAGTCGTCTGTGTCCCCTTGAGTCGTGCGATCTGCCGAGGAGCGGCCGAGAACAAGCTGGAGGTGCTACGCTCCCTGAATCATCTGCTCTTCAGATTCCTGGGCCTCTTCAGGCCGATCGCCATGTTCTCCGCTGTCATGTTTGTTTACGCGCCCTTGTTTATATGTGCACGAGCTCTCGGGTGCAGTTGTTGGCTTTTGACAGCCGCCTATTGGGGTTGGTGTGCGACTGATGGTGTTCTCTCTTTTTGTTTTGTTGCAGCAACAATGACGAACTCGATGAACACTTCTGGGGAGACAGGAGGAGGCTTAAGAGCCCCTCCGTAGCCAGCACTGCTGTACTTGATGTGCGTATCCTGGATTGGTTCACTTAGTGTCAGTGGGAGAGAGGTGGTGTCTGCGATTGTTAGTTCCACGGATGTGGTGCACTGTTTTTTTTTTTTCTTTTGAGCTTTGTGCTTGTTGTTTCTGTTGTTGGAAAGCGATAAGCAGTTGTTGTCTACTTGCTGGTTATATAAACTGAGCAAACATCGTTTACGATGTGTTATAGAGCAATGTATTTTTTTTGTTTAAAGATTGCAATATTTCATGATATAGCGCAATGTGTCTCATTCGACATTCACGTGTTAGATAAAAAATAAATGTAGCAATGGTATTTTATTAATTTTATATTTGTTTTTTTTTTTTTTATTAAAGTAACATTTTTTTATTTTGATGAAGAAGTGGCTAGTAATTTTTATTTAATATTTATTAAATATTTCAGAAAAGTGATATCAGTCTGTGCACAAAACAAGCTTGCGGATTTGGCTTAAACAATGATTTATCTCCACCATCAGTGGCCTCTATGATTGAAAATAGAGAGCGAAAATCAAATTTTACAGCTGGACAAAGGGCAATGATAACTGGTAATTTTCTCCCAAATCACATGCAAAAAATTGCCAAATACAGCAATAAGCCATTCTGTGGGACTTTTTCAAAAGATGGAAACTATTTACTTACCACTACACATGGTACAATTACATTTATATTTTTCTTTGTAAAGTCATCTATAACCACTTGAAAAAAAATTTCAATAATTATTTATTTTTAACTTTCAGATAGAGTGGTGAGATTGTATCGCACTGATAATGGAGAGTACAAAGAATATAAAAAGTTTTCGGTATCAGCTGTAGGATGGAGTATTTTAGATACTGCTTTTAGCCCTGATGCGAATTATTTTGTGTATTCCAGTTGGTCAGATTATTGTAAGTGAATGCATCAGCATGCACATTTTATATAAATAAAATAATTAATTTTTTTAATTGATTTTACAGTGTACATGCATTCAATATATGGAGATCCAAATCATAAGGAGCCTTTACTACTAAGTGCAGAGCTTCCAATGTTCTGCGTCTTTTCAGTTGTATTTTCTAGTGATGGAAGAGAGTTATTCTGTGGTGGAAATGATGGATGTTTGTATATATATGATCGAGGATCTCAAGCTTGTTCAAGAGTATGAATTTATTTTCTTTATACCTTTTACTATTTTTCAATGTCATTTGCATAACAATTCAAATTATAAATTAAGAAAATATTATTTTTAGGTTCGTGGACATAATTGTGATATAAACAGTGTTGCATTTGCTGATGATTCTTCACAAATTTTATACAGTGCTGGTGACGACGGTTTCTGCAAAGTGAGTGATATTTGAAAAAGTAAATTATTTAATTTCTAATTGAAATAATTTTCAATCTAGGTGTGGGACAGAAGATCATTAAGAGAGGATAACCCAAAAGAAGTTGGTATACTAGCAGGGCACATGGGTGGTATCACTTACATCGATCCACGAGGAGATGGAAGGCATTTAATAACAAACAGTAAAGATCAAACTATTAAATTGTGGGATGCTAGAGTCTTTTCGAACAAAGATGCTCAAGAGGAAGCTCAAATGGCAGTGGCTTGTACAAACAATTCTTGGGATTATAGGTGGCAACATGTACCAATGAAATGTAAGCTTCTGCTCTATTTTAATATGTGCTAATAATTTTTTAATCATACTAAATATCAAATTTAATTTTCAGTTTTATATCCAAGAAAACCTCTTGAAGGTGATACAAGCGTTATGACCTATCGTGGACACATTGTAGTGCAAACGTTAATTCGATGTCACTTTTCACCTCCAGCTACAACCGGACAAAGGTTTATTTACACTGGTTGTGGGAATGGACAAATTTTCAGTAAGTTCTAAACTTAATAAATATCAAATTTTAATGTATAGAAATAGAATATACAACAATTTGACTAAACATCTCATACTTTTATAGTATACGACGTACTAACTGGAAAAGTCGCGAAAACTTTAAAAGGTCACAGGACAGTCGTTAGGGACGTAAGTTGGCATCCCTATCACAATGAGATCGTCTCCACATCGGTAAGCTTATTTCTACTCGCAACTCATCATTAAAAACAGAAAAAAAAAACTAAGATCAAACATGTATATTCCAGTGGGACGGCGAAATCGCAAGTTGGCGTTACGTCGACGAAAACTTTGTGAGTTCGGAGCGACCATCCGGGCGGATGACCCGTCGCTCAAAGCGTATAGCGTTAGCATAGCTATCGTTTCGAAACTTCCACTGAAGGAAGTTTAATCATCCTTTTTATGGCGAGCCTTTCGCCACTCGCGTATTGGCGGCACCGTAACTGCCAAGCCCTGAGCACCCGGTGAGTCCTTCCTCAGAAGGACAGAAAGACAAAGATATTGTGATAAGTACCGCAATGGATCTGTTGCTTTTTTATGAACCGATGATGTGATTGTAAAGGACAAAAAAGGATTCGAGTGCATTAGTGAGACGCAAGTCCCGAAGGATGCAGTGAACTTTTCAAGTCTTGAAATTTTTGTTGATAGTTTTAAATTGTATTTATGGATACGTTAAATTTTGTTAAGGCACAAGTCGCTAATTGCTTTCACGTTCACACGATAGCAGCTTAAGGTTCACAAATACGGATTTATGCCGATCGCAATGTAATTTCATTTTAAGTTGTGAAATAATTAATACGCGTTTATTAGATCGCTTATATTAAAATGCAATGGAAATCTGGAATATCGAAACTGGCGAGCCTGAAAGCAGTCAGGATTGACTGTTTGCTTTTGTTGATTGCAAAAATGGAAAAACAAAACAGGGCGCAAAGGGCGCGTGTGATTATTAGTATTTTTTTTTTTTTTTTTTTTTTTTTTCAAAGAAATTTGTATGTAAGGATTTTGCAACATTTTTTAGCGTTAGTTTTAAATATTGTTATGGGAAACCTGCCCGTACCCACAAAGTAAATACTTCTTTGCCAGGACAAGCTGTGAAATTTAATTATTTATAGAATTACATTTAACAAATATAAAGCGGAAATCTGGTGACATAAATATATATATGCATATAGTTAAGCATATTTGTTTACGGTTATTAATTAATTTATATAAGTAAATCTTGTACATTCTAATCTAATTTTTCATTAGTAGTTTTATTGATATAATAAGTGAGGAGCTGCGTGGAAGAAGGGCCTAACTCAAAAATAACGAATTTAGACCCTTCTTTTATAAAATTACCTTGTTTTTGAAAGGAAACAAAAATAATTTAGAAAGCTATTATTTTTAAATAATGATAACTCGTGCCTAAGTCAAGTTAGGCCCTTCTTTCACGCAGCCCCTCATTTAGTGTTAATTTAGTTTCGCACCAACAAGAATGTAAATAAAATAAATAAACTTTCGTTTATGAGTTTTCCACTTGTTACTGTTATCACAATAATTTCCAATGATTAATGGCGCTAAGCCATTAATTAAATCCTCTTACTTGCATGCAAATGCACTATGGGAAACAATGCATGCAGTTCTGAAAAATGATGTCGACTAGATAATTCGAGACAATAATTCACTTAGTCTGATTAAATCTTCGAATATTTGTTTCATTACAAAGTTTTTATTTTCATATGCAAAGATACAATGAATTTTTTGCATTTTTCCTTGACTATATCATAAATGGAATTTCTTTTATACGTCTGAGTAATTGTACAAAAATGTAGTCAGTGCGAAAGCAGATTGCTATAATTAGAAAGATTTAATTCTACAATTAATATTGACTTTTTTTAATTCATTAATTAAAGAATAACACACTTCAAAAAAATATTCTTATAGCTTCACTATTTATTTATTTTTTCTTCTTGTATCTTACATATTTACACTCTACAATTCGACAATTTCGCCTCTACATATAATTATAATTATATTAGTAAACAAACGAACGATGTTATTATTGTTATTTTTTTAACAATTCCGAAAAATATAAAAAAAAGAAGTCGTTAAAGTGGAGCGTTTTTCTTGAAAATCGAACTACTTGCATCGAAGGGACGCGTTCGTCGTCTTAACAATAGTTATTAACTTAAATTATTTATCCTTATCTACTTTATTATTAAACGTGTACTTTAAAAAGCGAATTGTAATTAAATGACTGATAATAACAGGATTGTTTAAATATATACAGAATTGCTCTAAGTGTTTAAATTCGGCAACTCGAAGTATATTTAATTAATAATTATTTCTCCGTTTAATTAATTAATTATAAATAATTAATGTTTTTCTCGCTCTTTATTAGCTTCTTAAATAAGAATTGATATAAATAAATTATGCCCGTCAGGTTTGAATATGTAGAAGAGCGTCAATCCGGAGCTAAAGACGTAATTCTACTGCCTGCCACCTCCGCGATACTCGGCGCTCGGAAACCGTGCTTTTGAGAGCGATTTTCGCCCCGAATTCAGGCAGCCGCCATTGCTTATTTTTGCTTTCAATCTTTACACTTCTTTATCGATTAAATGGACCATTTTTTTTTACAATTTTTTGATTGTTATAAATAATATAGTCCCTCGCTCTCCATAACAATAAAAAAAAATCATTTAATAATTAAATAAATTAATAAATAAACGATTGATAATCAAATCTCAAAAGTATATCAAGTTTACTTGGCATTTTGCGAACAAAGGTTTATTTATTCGGTTGTTATCAAATAATTTAAATAATTAAATCCTTATTATTATAATTTTTCGTATTGACACTAAACAAAGATCTCTAACGTTAATTAAAAGTTCAGTCAATTGTTTAAATAAATTAATCATTTCGATCAAAAGCGAGCAGAACGAATGCCGTATTTCAATTTTAATCATCGTTTTTTATTTATCTATTGCTTTTTTACTAATAATTCTGTATTTTAACAATTGGATCATAATTAAGCAACTAATAAAAAATAACAAGAGCGTTTAAAAGTTTGTAAAATTGACTTAATTCATATGTAATCGTTATTTATTTAAATGAAATTTTGCATCGACGGAGCAAAGTTCGTCGTCTTTACTTAATAAACAACGTTTATTAACTTTAATTATTTATCGTTTGCAACTTTATTAATAAAAGTGCATTTTAAAAAGCGAATCGTAACTAAATAACCGATAAATAATAACAGAATTTTTGAAACCTGTGCAGAATTGCTCGCAGAGTGTTTAAATTCGCTAATTCGCAGTATAATTAATAATTTCTTTTGCTCCGTTTAATTAATTAATTATTAATAATTAACGTTTTTTCGCTCGCTAGTAGCTTGTTAAAAGAGCCTTTATATAAAAATAAAAAAAACTGGCATCAGGTTTGAATAGGTAGACGAGCGTCAAACGAGAGCTAAAGGCAGGCGTCCGCTTAATTCTACTGCTTGCCACCTCCGCGGATCTCCTGTGCTCCTGATACTCGGCGCCCGAAAACCGTGCTTTTGAGAGCGATTTTCGCCCCGAATCCAGGCGGCCGCCATCGCTTATTATTGCTTTCGTTGTTTACGCTTATTTATAATTTATTGATTAAATAGACCAATCTTTTAGCAATTTTTTGATTGTTATAAATAATATAGTCCCTTGCTCTCGATAACAATCAACAAATCATTTAATAATTAAATAAATTAATAAATAAACGATTGATTATAAACATATTTATCTTGAATTTTGCGAGTAAAGGTTTATTTATTCGGTTGTTTTTAAATAATTTAAATAAATAAATTCCTATTATTATAATTTTTTGTTATAACACTTACAAAATCTTCTAACGTTAATAAAAAGTTAAATAAAATGTTTAAATAAATTAATAGATTCGATCAAAATCGAGCAGAGCGAATGCCGTATTTCAACTTTTTTCATCGTTTATTACTTATCTATTGCTTTTTTACTAATAATTGTGCATTTTAACAATTGGATCATAATTGAGCAACTAATAAACAATAACAAGAGCGTTTAAAAGTTTGTAAAATTGACTTAATTCATATATAACGTAATCGTTATTTATTTAAATGAAACTTTGAATCGACGGGGCAAAGTTCGTCGTCTTTACTTAATAAACAACGTTTATTAACTTTAATTATTAATCTTTCGCAACTTTATTAATAAAAGTGTATTGTAAAAAGCGAATCGTAACTAAATGATCGATAAATAATAACAGAATTTTTGAAAAGAGTGCTGAATTGCTTGCCGAATGTTTAAATTCGCTAACTCGCAGTATAATTAATAATTTCTTTTGCTATGTTTAATTAATTATTTATTAATAATTAACGTTTTTTCGCTCGCTAGTAGCTTGTTAAAAGAGCAATTATATGAATAAAAAAACGGGCGTCAGGTTTGAATAGGTAGACGAGCGCCAAACGAGAGCTAAAGGCAAGCGGCCGCTTAATACTACTGCCTGCCACCTCCTCGGATCTCCTGTACTCCTGATACTCGGCGCCCGAAACCCGTGCTTTTGAGAGCGATTTTCGCCCCGAATCCAGGCGGCCGCCATCGCTTATTATTGCTTTCGTTGTTTACGCTTATTTATTGATTAAATAGACCAATCTTTTAAAAATTTTTTGATTGTTATAAATAATATAATCCCTTGCTCTCCAGAACAATCAACAAATCATTTAATAATTAAATAAATTAATAAATAAACGATTGATTATAAATATATTTATCTTGAATTTTGCGAGTAAAGGTTTATTTATTCGGTTGTTTTTAAATAATTTAAATAAATAAATTGCTATTATTATAATTTTTTGTGATAACACTTAACAAAATCTTCTAACGTTAATAAAAAGTTAAATAAAATGTTAAAATAAATTAATAGATTCGATCAAAATCGAGCAGAGCGAATGCCGTATTTCAACTTTTTTCATCGTTTATTATTTATCTATTGCTTTTTTACTAATATAATTGTGCATTTTAACAATTGAATCATAATTGAGCAACTAATAAACAATAACAAGAGCGTTTAAAAGTTTGTAAAATTGACTTAATTCATATATAACGTAATCGTTATTTATTTAAATGAAACTTTGAATCGACGGGGCAAAGTTCGTCGTCTTTACTTAATAAACAACGTTTATTAACTTTAATTATTTATCATTCGTAACTTTATTAACAAAAGAGCATTTTAAAAAGCGAATCGTAACTAAATGACCGATAAATAATCAGAGAATTTTTGAAACCTGTGCAGAATTGCTCGCAGAGTGTTTAAATTCGCTAATTCGCAGTATAATTAATAATTTCTTTTGCTCGGTTTAATTAATCAATTATTAATAATTAACGTTTTTTCGCTCGCTAGTAGCTTGTTAAAAGAGCATTTATATGAATAAAAAAACGGGCGTCAGGTTTGAATAGGAAGACGTGCGGCAAACCAAAGCAAAAGGCGACCGCTTAAGAATATACGGCGTGCCACCTCCACGGTCCTCCTGTGCTCCTGATACCCGGCGCTCGGAAATCGGCCTTTTTGAGTGCGATTTTCGCCGCGCTTGGAGGCGGCCGCCATTGCCTTTTGCCGCTT
>JAWWEN010041683.1:2844-12968 GCA_035582955.1 Sycophila texana
CCCCCCCCCCCCCCCGAAGTTCGAGGAAAAGGGTTGGGATTAGATTAGAAGTTGAGTGTTTTAGTTTTTCAAAGGGGCTTTTTTTATCCGCTTTTTTATCAAGGGTAAACGCGCGCCGTTCGATAGTTTGCCAATTGAACCGCCGATTTGTCGGGAAGCTGGCGGATCAATACAAGGGTATACCGGTTTAATTATCGACGGAAGAATTTTTATAGAATAAAATAGAATAGAATATCCATTTATTGTAAACTAGCAAATTTTACCTCGCTCGCTAACGCTCACTCGGGAGAAATATTCTGAAAATTGTATGCACCCCGGAAAAAGTAAAAACATTGAAAATTTTAAAGATGTTATGCATCCCGGAAAAAAAGTGCATCAAAATGCATTTTTATGCACTTGGGGTAAAAATGCACTTTTATGCCGTTGTATGCAGTTGTCTGCAGTTGTATGCAGTACTATGCACTTGGGATAAAAATGCACTTCTATGCAGTTGTATGCACTTGTATGCAGTACTATGCACTTGGGATAAAAATGCACTTCTATGCAGTTGTATGCAGTTGTATGCACTTGTATGCAGTACTTATATGCACTTGGATGCATTTGTATGCAGTTGTATGCACTTGTATGCACTTGGATGCACTTGTATGCAGTTATATGCACTTGGATGCACTTGTATGCACTTGCACTTCAGATGAATTTCTGGACCAGTTGTAATGGATAACTGATTATAATATTTACAAAGATTTTCAAAAATAAATAGAAAAATTGTTAAAATAAAATACTTAATAAAATACAAGATAAATAAATCACAGCCATTTTAAAATTACAATAAAGTATTGCACTTGGGTGATATTACAGTCATCTCTTAAATAATTAATACAGAAGATATAAGTCAAAAGTTTTTTCGGATGCAATGGACGCGCACTTTTACCGGAACGATAATATATTCGATATTATATATAAAAAAAGAAGAGGGTTCTAAATGTAAGAATAATTTTGTCGTAAAAGCTAACGTCAGTTTATGACAAGTTGATCAGTCATTAAAATAGTAGCTTAATTATACCCTCATTAACTGTATATGGCATATTCCGGGGAGGAGTTTTTTCTTTAAATATTTTCTATCAAGAAATTTACATAATTCACCTTTAAAAACTCGAAGCTCGAACGGCGAGGCTGTGTCCCAGAGAAAAAGTCCACCGGTGGCGTAATTACAGCTCGGCAGGGAGAAACTTTAATAAGGGTCTGATTAGGGTCTTTAAAGAGCCCTGCTAAGCACGACCAACTGGAAAGCCACTCGAAAGCCAATCTCTGTCATCAATCCATTATTACATCAATTGTTAGCGGCCGGATTGAAACGCACGGCCGGAACATCCCGGAATTTCGGCGAGGAAGATCCGCGGACTGGAGCTCCCATAAAGTCTCGAAATAAAGAGGAAAGAAGCCGAGGGGGATAGAGAGTAGTAGAGAGTAAAGGTCGGACACGCCCCGCTCGTGTCTCGTGCGATTAGCCGGAGGAATTTCAGTTCCGAGAAGCCTCGGACGATTAGCGTGTCCGCACGATTCCCGTCCGCTTCTTCCACGCGCGACGTTCGCGTATAGCCCTTTTATCCGCCTCTATGCCTCCTCGTCGTGCGGCCTGCTCTCTCTCCGGTATCGCGATGAAATTAACTCGTCCGCATCGACACGACGTCGCAAGAAGGTCTTTGTCACGACCTCGACTGGCTAATTGTGACGACTCCCCCCTCCGCCTCTTCCTTTTTCACCGCAGGCATCGGATGCCACCGATTCTTCCCTTTCTCTCTCTCTCCTCTCTCTCTTGCTCCATCCCTTTGCCCGTTCTCCTCCTCCTCTCCTCCTCTCTGGAGGAGATAAGAGCCGGGAGCTGCTATCGCGCGGACCGCGGGCGAGCGAGAGAGAGAGAGAGAGAGAGAGAGGGAGAGAGAGAGCGAGGCTGGCCGGAATGCGCGAGCTCGGGCTTTCAGAAAGTCAACAACCTGTTGCGCCTCGTCTCGCGCGCGTGCTCTTTTATTTTTTGAAAATTCGCGGCGCTTTATCTCCGCGCGGCCCGGAAAACACGACGAGCACAATTTGACGCAGTCCGACGGAGCGTCCCACGACGCGCGCGGTGTGGTAGCCTCCGACGTCACCGCTGAGTCGAAACCGTAATCCGCGCGCCGCGGTAATTGCCGCGCGCGGCTTCAATTCGCCTCGTTTTCCTCGTTTTCCCCGACCGCGCGTTAGTCGCCCTCATTAGTTTTTAGACGCTGTTCTCGACTTACTTACGGATGCCACTCTTGAATATTAGCGTAACGCCGTTTTTGGGATTTCCGTTTTTCCTCTGCGATTTTAGGGATTACATTGTACGTCGATTTTCTTTTTTTTTTTCTTGAAATATTTTTTATATGAAAACGGTAGGCTGGTACCTTCGAATCGATACCAAAAGTAAAAAGACAACTTTGGAACTGCAGAGGTAGAAGTGCGCTTACCGCGACAGGAAGTTTAAAAGCGTTTTACCGAAAATACATTTTCAAAGTCAGCGAACGTGTCACTTTTGTCAATTTTCAATCGATCGAGCTCAATATTTTTTCACCGTAATCATTTCTGTTTTTGCATGTTTATAATACGTTTTTCTAAAGCAACGTGTAGGATTTTTTTTTAAACATTGACTTTATGTATTTATATGCGGTATTTTTATTTAACTTTAAGTATCGAATTTAATTATTCGAATCAAACAAGTGCTTTTCACATTAACTCAACGCCCATTTATTTGAAAAATATGTTTTTTTTTTAAAGAAAACAAAAAATAAAAAATCATTTGATGATCATCATCAATTCTTCACAGAGAAAAATTTTATAGCAAAAATTGCGATAAATCTGGAAAAAATTACAATACTCAGACTTGGAAGTGGTTCACAGACTAGCCAAATGAAAAAAGTTACCAGACTGGCGAGTAAAAATGACTAGACTTTAACTAATTTTTTAATTTTTACTATAAAGTATTGTAGTTTTAACTGCAATTCTAGAAATTTTTGCTATAACTAGTAATTTTTGCTCGCCAATCTGGTAAATTTTTTCATTTGGCCAGTCTGTGACTCGGTTTACTAAACGTATTGTAATTTTTTCTAAAAAATTTCTCTCCGTGTAAAAAAAAAAACAATATTCTGAAATCCGAAGTGGTGTAATACCTTAAATACACGATAGTGGTTTTTGTTGAATAATTGAAAATCGTTCGGGACCAATGAAACGAGGATTTTTCAAAAGCTCCAAGCTTTGCCTATATATGCATCAGTGGCGGCATCCGCTTCAATCATTTGTCGCGAATCATTAATCGCTCGTCAGCCCCCCACCGTTAGAGTGTAATCCGCGGGGTCCCGATACCGATTGGCATCGCGAAAAAATCGCCCGACTTCCATCCGTCACTCCGAAAGGGGATAGTCCACCCTTCCCCCGTCGAATTTCCACAAATGGCCAAGCGACGTCGGAAAAAAGCCCTAACGACGCGAGCGCGCGGCCGGCCCGGGAAATTTGCATGAGACGGCGATATCCATCTCCGGCTGGACGCGGGCAATATTGCCGCGCAATTTGGCTGTATCGACCCATCGGGCATCAGTCAAGAGTCAGGCCGAGGGGGGCGCGAGTTTTAATTAATACCGCCGCCGCGCAGAAGTTGGTCTCGGATATATTCAAATCAGGAGGAGAGCTCGGATTTTCCGTCTTCCGTGTCGCATAACCCACTGGCTGGCGGCAGATGGTCAGACTTGGACGAGATAAAGCCCGAGCGAGAGAGCCAAGCCTCCTCTTCTCACCAAATCCATTTGGTGCGGGTATACCCATTCCACGCCGCGCCTCTGCCCCGCAGTCGTGTCGTTCTCAGCGTCCCTCCCTCCGAGTCCTCGGGGTTTCATCAACTTCTAATTCAATTTGCGAGAGAGCAGCAGCCAGAGGGAGGAGAGAAACGAGTCGCCGTAATTCGATTTCCACCGGGCGCTTACATGCGATCGAGCGCTCGAGAGCCTCGAACTTTCGCTTTTTGAATTTCGTCGACGGGCGCGGCGTTATATAGCTTGTGTCTCTCGCTCGCTCCTCCGGCGGTGGCGCCGAGCTTTTGAATAAATCACGCGCTTTTTGACGCGACCCGCGCCCCGGCTGCGTTTGACGTCGCCATTGAAACAATGCGCCGGCTGATTGATATGCGCAAAAAGACGCGCTCGCCCGGTAATTTTATGCGAAACTGGAAAAATGGATTTCGAGCTTGTCACGCGCGAGCGCTCATGCCTTTTTGCCCACTCGACCGCGCGTATGACAAATTGAAATGCGCGACAAAGTTGCGATGCTCAAAGTTAATGTTTTTTTTCTTTTTTTTACACTTTCGCAGCGAAGACTCCCCGATTCGATTGCGCCTGTTTTAAAATGTACAGCCGTGTCCGATCGGCTTACCAGTTTGAATTTATTTCGACCGATGGATTTAATTGATAAAAATACGAGTAAATAATATATTATGTGTTGTGGGTAGGTGTACGACAGTGTAGGAAATTTTGTAAATTAAAAAAGAAATACACACTGAGAGAAAAATTTGGTAATTTTAAATAAATATTTACTTCAATAGTACTTGTTAAACATTTCTTTAAATCAAGTAATTATTTTTTTGAAACTACTAAATTTATTTAAAACAAATAAATCCATTCAGTTTTTAAAGAAATATTTAGTTGACTCAAAGAAATATTTAACGAGTACTATTGAAGTAAACATTTACTTAAAATTACTACATTTTTTTTCAGTGCATACATAAATAGGGGGATAAAAGCGAAGATTATTTTATGATTATTTCAAAGAACGAGATTCATATAAATTTTTTTACTGTGAATTTTTGCTAACTACTTAGTTTTCTCGGGGTTTATATAGATCCAGTAGATATGCGGAGGAAGATTCTGTACTAAAGATTGCAATAGTCAAATTTGCTGTCCTTACAAACAGACATAGTTGGAAAATGACATTATTCTATTGTAAAATTTTTAAGAAACAATGGTAAATTTTACAATTTATTTTTCCAATAACGCGAGTCTGTGAAGTCATGAAAAGTGACTTTATTGCAATTTTTAGGAGAGAATTTTTTTCGGGTACTATAGCTATAAACTTCATTGAACGAATTTAAAAATATCTCACGATTTTTTTGGCTACAAAAAAAATTGCATTCATTAGCCGCATTTATACCCAGTCACTCTCTTGTCTTTTCTTGCACTCATTGTCCCTATTATACGTATATGAAAATAGAAAGTTTGTTTTTGAGTCTCAGACCGCGAGTTGTCAGATCCTAAACCAACCATATCCTCATTTTAATTTTTTCTTTAACTAACAATAAATTAATCGTATCAATTTTCCTAAAAAGTGACATTTCTCTTTATTCTCATCTTTAAGCTGATTCGACTCATTAAAAAACTATTATACAAATGCCCAAAATTCGCTGTATCCACGCAGCCGCGTAATTTGCATATACACACACCGACTCTGCGGTGCGGGAACTAGTGAAAAAAGAAAAGCACCGAAAGTTGCCCGGCCAATCTGTAAAGCTTATATTGAAAAATGCGCAGTTCCGCTTTCTATTAAGCGTAGCGGGCCGCGCATAAACAAGCCCCGCTCGGCTAAGGCTGAAAGAGCCATAAAAACATTAATATCGGCTAACCGAAGCGGTACGGACAAATAGCCGGCTACCGATATCGCTTTTCGATGCTCGTTTATCTGTCTGCGGGCGCAGCGCGCCGCGCAGGGCTCCTTCCTCCTCGCTTCCTCTTTTTTTTTTCCGCCTCCTCCCGCCGCCCGGCGAAGAATCCGATATTCGCGCGTGCCCGAGCCGTAATAAACCGTTCGTTTACCGGTGTATATGCGACGAGAGCCTATATGAAACGCGAAAGCGAATCCACCGGCTCCTGCGTACGCTGCCTTGGTAATTCGTTCTTATTAAGCTGCGCCGGGGAAAGGACGGGGGGAAAGAGGGAGCGGGGAGAGTTATCCGGAGCGCGCGTGAATTATTCAGTAGACTGGGTACTGGATAAGTCAATTCATAGATCTGTCTTTTACAAGGCTCTCGGCGCGCTCGTATCAGCTTTTCTACCTTTGCTACGACTGTTTAGTGCAAAACGAATTTTAAAAGTTGAATAACCTATTTTCTGTGCTTTTGCGTCTATTTCATGGTACACGGAGAAAAATATCCCATTAAAAATTACTATAGTTTTACCTAAAGCGAGGACAAACTGGAACTATCAAAAAAATTGCGATAATGAATAGCAAATTTTACTGTAAATATATAGTAAAATTTAATATAACTATAGTAAAATTTAGTACAACTTTAGTAAAATTTGCTGGTTATTATACTAACTTTTTTGATAATTCCAGTTTGTTCTCGCTTTGGCTAAAACTATAGTAATTTTTAATGGGATATTTTTCTCCGTGTACCCTGCGGTTTCTCACGATGATATTGCATAGTCAGATAAATTTTATACTGTCAGTTTTTTTATACCGTTTGTTGAATAAAATTGTACTGTCATTTTGTTACATTTCTTGTCACTTTGTAACAATTTAATATATTGCATTGTTTTTCGTGAAATATGCTACTACTATTATTGTTACCGATAAATTTAGATTACTGCAACAAGACGCGTATGGTTTTTTTTTTCAATAGTTGGTTTTATTTTCATTGGAAATTTATCACTTTCGCTGAGTTTTACTCCATTTTATCTAGATATTTTTAGGACGTTTTTAGGGAAACAGAAGGAATTACTGCGAGATTTACAATAAAATGTGCCCATTTTTTTGATACGCAAAATGTTCTGAGTTAAAGCAGATACATTTCAAACTTTCCATTATGAGCAATCATCACGACTTCTTTTAAAGGTTTATTTTTATTCATTTTTTTAAAGTTCTATTCGTCAATGATGCATTTCTTATCAAAGCTGTAACCAATAAATTGAATCATGTTTAAAAATAACTTAACGATTAAGTTAAAGATTATAAGCTCGACGATTGTTTAAATGAATAAGATAATATATAAAATACAACAATTTTAAAAAAAATCTTAATGCACATTGGTTAATGGCTTCATTATTTTAAAAAACAACATTGGCAAATAAAATGAATTTTTTGCAATGTAAAAGTGTGCATCATCCCTAGCGAGATACACGCGAATGCAATACCTCGAAAACAAAGAAATAAAACGGGAAAAAAAGGGTCGCCCCAGCGAGGAAGATAAAAGCCATTATGCAAAGCCGCTAATGATGTTAAGGATAATTTTGCGCTTCGCTACGCGGGAGAAAGAAAGAAATGGGCTGCGCCTGCCTTTATGCCGGGCACCTGTAATCGGGTTTCACGTGTCGCAATTACGCCGACCGGTCCTTTTCAGGTGCGCGCACGTGACATCATTTATATTTTGCGAATTTTGATTTATTAAAGCCGGCAGATGCCGCGCCTAGATACGCCGCTCCCTCCACCTTAAGGGACTCCTTTAATACGCTGCTTATCTCTTTGTATTCGGATCCGCTATTCAGAGGCCGGATATAATAAGTGCGCTTATTATAGTAATGCAGGCAGGGCACTGTAAACAGTTTCGCTAAATAGACGTGAGATTACGCAGATTATATTTTCAAAATGATTATTATGAACTCGTTTTTACGATTTTTAGCCTGCAAAAGATGCGTCGCCTAATCTGGTGAGTTACTGGGCTACATAAAGTCGTGGCCAATTACAAGGGCCGTACGATAAAAATGGAGATAATAGTGGGTGTCGATTTGTGTACAAGAAACAACAGCTATATATACGTGGAAACACCGCAGACCTTGCTACTTAGCGGTCGTCGAGGAGACTTTCTTGCTGCGAGTAAGCGATGCAACATATATGAATATTTCCGCAAAAAATTTACTCTTGACTCGTAAAAGCGTTTCTTTAAGTACACGTCTTTTAAAGCCGACATTTTCTGATCTTTACACCTTTCTAAAGAAGAGTCCATTAACTCGACTACTTTAGTTTATCGTAGAAAATCCTGTAAGATGTAATTTTAAAGCATTTTCCAAGACCTATCGAATATTGTACGATTTCATTGTTTTTTCTTTTTATACAATTTTTTTTTCTCAGAACAAAGAACAAATTTTTTAAATCGTTATCTTATATACAGCTGAGATAATTTTAAATATAAAATTACATGAAAAAACGTAATTATGGGACAGTTTGTGCAATGGAAATTTTTACGGGAAAATCATCGTAATTTTTACACAACTCTTATTGTAAATATTACAAAGCTTCGCCGATCGCCCAAAATTCCTAGGTAAAAATTGGAGTGATTTTGCCATACAAATTTCTTGCAAAGCATCTCGCGATTACATTTTTTCACGTAATTTTTACAGGGAGCTTCACCGTACAATGTTTACAACAATATTTTCTCAGTTAACTTTACTGCAAATTATTTTTTAAGGTATTGGTTGTTCAATAAATCTATAATTTCATTGAACTTCTTATAGCGTTTCCGAATAATAAATAAAATGTGTAATCGAGCAATTTGTTTACCCCAATTATTAAGAAACCTATAAAATCTGAATTCTATTTAACCTTAAATTTCAAGGAATTATACAACTTTAATAGTGATTGGAACATAGAGTACGTATATATTGCGAACGCAAATAAAGCTGTCACAGTAATTACTTGAAAAGAAAAAAGAGATTTCGTCGAAACATGTTTCATAGAGGTAAAATTGAGTAGTTATTTTCATTTCTGAAGCAAAATTACACATTTCCCACGTATGTACACTCGCTAGTATACAGTACGAAATGAATATAAGACGGTAAATTCCACTGCATATAGTGAAAGGGCGCTCAGCTGCGAACAAGCGGGAAATTCGAAGCGCAAGGTTCCCACGACGGCGCCCAGCGAAATCGAGGACGTGTCCCAAACTGTTTGCCATTCGCGCAGCGCAAATGCGTAGGTAGACGCGAGTTTCCGAGGGGGAGACGCGACGCCGGGGAAACGCGATATCGCTTTACGCGTCTTCGGGCGGAGGGTCGCGCGCGGAAATTAATCGCCGGCCTCAAAGGGGTCGGCTCGGGGTTGCGAGGCGACTCCCAATTAGCGGGCGTTTGGCGTTTTACCTATCGCGATGGCCCTGGGTAGTGTGCGCGCCGCGACGGACGCTTAGCCCGGCCGACGCGCGACCATTTGTAAGCCGCTTTCGCCGCGCTCGTTTCTACACTTTCCACATAATTCCGGGCGACGCGTTTGATTATGCTTTGTCCGCCGCCGTGGACCAGTGCACAGTTCGATTTGTTAATAGTTTAGAGTTTAGTTACAAAGAGGCGTCCCCCGGCCGATCAAAGGCCTTTCATAAGCTCCTTTTCAAACTGTCCGCTCACGCTCGACAGCTTTATTCAACAAATTGTTCATGTGTAAAAGTGCGTTAGATTATTGCTCCTATAATGCAACGAAAGGAAATCATTAGCAATTTGTCGGCGAATATACTGACGTACTGGTTTGCACTATCCGAAAAAGTTTAGCTCTTTTCAGGGCTGCAAGCAATAAGATCATTTCCTGGAAATCAGCGAAGAAATTCCCGCTCAAAATTAGCATTTAAAAAAATAATTTAGTAAGAATTATTTGTTCACAATGGTAATTTATTTCACCTTCAACATTTAAAGAAATACTTAATTGGGTAAAATACGTCGTTATATGTTTAAAAAAATGTTACGCTACGTTTATAAGCTACATGCGTTTATACTTATGCACTGGGAGAAAAAAAATCTTTGTTATAAAGAAGAATTCTTAACTGTTAAGAAGTGGATTTAAATAGGGAGAAAGACACGCAAAATAACATTTAAGTTATCAGCAGTAATTGAATTTCGTATTATATTCATAATAATAATATGTGAGAAAAAGTGAAAGCACTTTAATGACGCGAAATTTACAAATCTCATTAATAACAATTGATAATGGAAAAACTAAATTAAGCGCCATAAAATGTGGTCGCTTTTTTGATGTCTCATAATCAAACGTAATACCGAATATATTATACCTATATCTTAAGGGGGGTTTATACCTAAAAATTTTTTTTTGAAAAAAAATTTGAAAATTAAAAATTATAATAAAATTTA
>JAWWEN010041694.1:0-12962 GCA_035582955.1 Sycophila texana
ACACGTTTTTCGGACTCTAAACACCATAAAACATGTTTCCACAAAGTTTAAACGAAACTCAAAATTTTACTATTACATAGCTTCCTCTATGAGGAAGCAAAAAATTTAAAAAATCGATTTTAAGTTTTTTTTTATTTTATGATCTAACTTCTTAAATTTTGAAAATATCTACACCAAATTTTGTTTATTGGTTGAAAATGAAATATGCAATCCAAAAGTAAAATAAAAAAAAAATCGATTTTTTGAAGATTTTTAGGTATAAGACCCCCTTAAATTGTTCTTCCAGAATCAACTTGAGTTGACTGTGCATTTTTCCGTTCAGCGTAGTTAAATATATGTATATACATTTTTACGTTTGGATAATAAGTCCATTTTATATCAATTTATTTAGGCACGATCGTAAGCGTTTTGAAGTCCTCGCTAATCAATGTAACGATCTGTTCCCTAGTATTTATACTGTAAGAGAATGGTACAGGCCTTCAAGCGGAAATGACCATGCTAGTGGATTTTTGTGGTCCGCATACGAGTCGATTAAGAATCTGAGTATCAATCTTAACATGTTTGAAGGTAACATTAGGAAGAAGCCGACTAAAAAGATAGATGAAAGTAAGATACGTGTTAAGGGGTTATCTCTACTCATCGCCGGCAAAATAAGCCTTTTTTCATGATTTTTTTTGACATCTTAAGTAAATTTTTTTATACTGGGTAATAGATGGTTTATTATATACATTAAAGATGTTTTACAAATTTTTTCATTAAAAAATATCTAAAAATAACTGAATGGCAGTTGATCTCGCGGACCATGTCTGATTTATAACACTCTGCGGTGAACACGATATCTCGAAGACAGTTCACCCGAAATTAAAAAACCAAAAATATTTAGTTAGTAGATGCATACGCCGAGTTTGTGAACGAAGGATTTTTAAAAATTTTGATTTTTGAAAAAATGAGAGCAGTTTTATTGAAAAATTGTGTTATTTAACGTTAACGAAACCTGTTTTTTGTTAAAAAAATTAAGAAGATTTTGTTAAAAAACAAAAACCTTCGTTCACGAACTCGGTATACATATGTAAAATAAATATGCAAAATTTCAAGGCGATTGGTTAAATAGTTTTTAAGAAATCGCGTTCACCGTAGAGGCATTTTTAAGAAAATGTGATTTCGAGATAATCGCGTCTCTGCGCGCAGCACTCGCCACGAAATTTTCAGGAAATATTGGTATAATGCCCTACATTTAGAAAATGTAAAAATCTCAAAATTGTTTATTTTGCCGGAGATGAGTAGAGATAACCCCTTAATATTTAATTTAATATACTTGAAAAGATTTTATTTAGAAATTGTAACTAACACCCAAAAACTTATATAATACTTTTAATTAACACTAATTGCTACGGCAGACAATACAAATAAACAAAATAAAAAAAACGTGTAAAAATGTATGAAGTATACTTGCATTTTAAAAAAGTAAATAGCACTATATTTTTATCGTGATAGCGGTTGTCATGATACTAACCGGTGCCACTGCACCAGCTAGGCCCCAACTTGCGAACTAAACTTCGCAATAGCTTTTTCTAATAATCTTAAGGGTAGAGTACAGTGAAAAATTGGCAAAAAATGCACTTTTTTTACTATTTTTTAAATTCTCTCATTTACAATTTATGCTTACAGAAATGGAAATATGTTTAAGTAATATAAAAATAAAGAAAAATAAAAATTTTCAGCTTATTTTAATCAATTTCTGCAGAATTATACGTTAAAGAGTAGTAAAATTAAGAAATCAGCAAAAATGTTCCCTGCGGGGAACCTTTCATCGAAGGACTACAAACCTGGAAAATTCTGAAATGTTTCATCGAACACTATAATTCTATGTGGGCTTTTAATTTTAAAGTCAAAAATGCCGTTTGTATCTATAATTTCACATTTTTTATATTGTTAATTTATTAATTTTTTTATTTCTTATTTAATTAAAATGGCATTTTTGAGTTTAAAATTAAAAGCCCACATAGAATTATAGTGTTCGATGAAACATTTCAGAATTTTCCAGATTTGTAGTCCTTCGATGAAAGGTTCCCCGCAGGGGACATTTTCCATAAGCCTGTTTTTTTACTACTTTTTAAAGCAAAACCCTGTCAAATTTGATTTAAAAAATATAAAAAAAATGTATTTTCTTTATCTTTTTATTACAAAAACATACTTCAATTTCTGTCAATATTGATTGTAAATTAAAGATTTTTATTTGTTCACTGTACCCTACCCTTAAGTGTTGCATGTTCAATATGGTTTTGGGTAATTGTAATTTTTATCAATTCTGCTTGTTTATGTTGTAAATGTATTAGATCAATGGATTTTAAAATTTATTGAAAAACTCTTATAATTATTAACACATTTATGAAACCATTTATACGGTGCAAATTCATTTCACTATAATTTAATATTGTACATATTACAAAATTTGTAGGTACAACTTCTTTAGAAAATATTTCTGCCATCAACTTGCAAAACAAAATCGACGTCGATGATGAAATAAAAGCAACCTGGGCTATGCAAATAGACACAAGAAAAAAAGACTATTTAAAGCTGAAAAGCGTTTGTGACTTTTTTGATAAACATAAATCTTACTTAAGATTTCCATCATCTATAGAATTGGTAAGAATCAAAATTTAAATTTACAAAACTTATCAATTTAATAGTTACACTTTTTTCTCGCGCGTTCTGTCTATTCAAGTTAAGGCAGTCCACCACCTTAAATTTTTTCCCCTAAAAAAGACCTAAAAATATATAAAAAATTATTAATAAAAATATAAAATAATAATATACATAAAATATATTAAATTTATGATAAAATTATGCCCAAATGAAGTTCCATAATTCAGCGAGTCCGGAGCTATAACCATTTGTAAATTTTGCCATTGCCGTAACCTGGAGTAACCTTGGATGGGTCCAACCCATCAATGAATTTTTATGGGATTGGGCTTTAAATGTTGGAATTTTATGTAGTTTAGGGCTGAAGAGTTGTAGAAATTAAAATTTTTTGTGTAGGTATTTTAAAAGATTCAAAACATGCATACATTTTCAGAATTTCATGAAATTGAAGAAATTTGAGTGATTTTTGAAGTTTTTAAAATACCTACACAAAAAATATTAATTTCTGCAACTCTTTAGCCCTAAACTATACATAAAATTCCAACATTTTAAGCCCAGTCCCATCAAAATTCATTGATGGGACTGTCATAGCTCCGGACTCGCTGGATTATGGAACTTCATTTGGGCATAATTTTATCATAAATTTAATATATTTTATGTATATTATTATTTTATATTTTTATTAATAATTTTCATATATTTTTAGGTCTTTTTTAGGGGAAAAAATTAAAGGTGGTGGACTGCCTTAAAAGCATTTTTATTTTGTAGGTATAGAAAACAATATAACGAAATTTGTATACAAATCTTATGAAATATAAACTAAAACAATTATTAAATAGTAAATAATTATTTATGAATTAAACAATTTAAAAACCATAATTCTTTGATAAATTTTAATGCCATATTAAAAAATTATTTTAGTTACAGAAGCAACTTTTTCAGCTTCTTTTAAGATAACGTTTATTCTACTTGTACACATTGTTTCTTTTCTAATTTAAGGTGTTGCTTTTTTTGCAAGTAATTGTATTTTTATTTTTAAATAAGTTTTCCCATTATTACTTTAAATTTTTAATTCTTATTATAATATTACAATGTAAGACGATGGCCAATTATTATAGGGGGGGGGAGTAACTGTAATAAATAAATATGGAAAAAAGTTTAACTATATGGGTCCAGTTCCTTTTATCACAAGTTACAATAAATAAAGAGGAAATAAATGCTGGAACTGATCAGAAACATTTTTTACGCTGAAAGTCAATTACTCTCACTGAATGTTGAAAATATAAATTCATAGATATACAAATTTTAATGAGCCTGAAACTATAGCCCCCACTAGAGTAGCCGCGGCCAGTGGTTCTCATGACCGATGGTCGTTCCAGCGTTTAACTAGTTTATTCAATGAAACCGAACCAAATAACCAACAATAATAGTCAAATATAGCTAATGTTATATAATTATATAAATTTAAATCAACCAAGTCAATTGTTATTAATAAATAACGACAATTGAGAAAAAAGTAAGTACACAAAGATATTACGTATATTATTCGATAAAGAAAAGAAGTCTCCCTATTTTTAAGCGTGCAATTATTTTTTTATGTTACTAATTAAGTTTATGAACAATTGGGAGGGGCTGAGAGATCCGGAAAATAAAATTTCGCACATAATTTTCGCACATAATCGCGGAAATTCGCATGCAGGCCCGTATGAACGGCATCTAAGCCGTTTTATTCGGGAAAAAATAAAAGTCTCCCAAATTTTCTTGCTTAAATGCCTTTTTTATATTATTAATTAAGCCTATGAAAAATTTTAAAGGGCTGAGAGATCCGGAAAATAAATTTTCGGCTTCTTAAAGCAATTAATCGTGGAAATTCGTATTAAGTAGCCCTGTATTAACGTGGTCTCATGCATTTTATTTGATAACAATTCAAAGTCTCCCAAATTTTCTTGCTTCAATTCCTTTTTTATATTATTAACTAAGTATATGAACAATTTGGAGGGGCTGAGACATCCGGAAAATAATTTTTCGGCTTGTCAACGCCCGTAAGCGCGGAAATACGAATGTAGCCCTGTATTAACGGCATCTAAGCCGTTTTATACGCGAAAAAGTAAAAGTCTCCCGAATTTTCTTGCTTAAATTCCTTTCTTATACTATTAATTAAGCCTATGAACAATTGGGAGTGACTGAGACATCCGGAAAATAATTTTTCGGCTTGTCAACGCCCGTAAGCGTGGAAATACGAATGTAGCCCTGTATTAACGGCATCTAAGCCGTTTTATACGCGACAAAGTCAAAGTCTCCCAAATTTTCTTGCTTAAATGCCTTTTTTATATTATTAACTAAGCCTATGAACAATTGGGAGGGGCTGGGAGATCCGGAAAATAAATTTTCGTCTTCTTCAAGCACTTAGTCGCGGAAATACGAAGGTAGCCCTGTATGAGTGGCAGCTAAGCTGTTTTATTCGGGAAAAAAGAAAAGTCTCCCAAATTTTCTTGCTTAAATACCTTTCATACGGGCCTGCATGCGAATTTCCGTGATTATGTACTTTGAGAAGCCGAAAATTTATTTTCCGGATCTCTCAGCCTCTCCAAATTGTTCATAGGCTTAATTAATAATATAAGAAAGGAATTTAAGCAAGAAAATTCGGGAGACTGACTTTTTCGCGTATAAAACGGCTTAGATGCCGTTAATACAGGGCTACATTCGTATTTCCCTTACGGGCGTTGACAAGCCGAAAAATTATTTTCTGGATGTCTCAGCCCCTCCAAATTGTTCATAGACTTAGTTAATAATATAACAAAAGGATTTAAGCAAGAAAATTCGGGAGACTTTTACTTTTTCCCGACTGAAACGGCTTAGATGCCATTCATACAGGGCTACCTTCGTATTTCCGCGACTAAGTGCTTGAAGAAGCCGAAAATTTATTTTTCACCACACGCTCGCCGAAAGTCCAATTTCCCTCCCGGCGCCCCATCGGGAGTTTGTACTTTCGGCTCGCTGTGTGTGAAAAATAGTATACATACCTAGCCCTGTATAACAAGAAAGCCTCAGATCACATGTTTGTCAACCTCGGCTTCGCCTCGGTCGACAATTACATGTGATCTGAGACTTTTCTTATTATACAGGGCTAGTTACGTAATATACTATTCCGGATCTCCCAGCCCCTCCCAATTGTTCATAGGCTTAGTTAATAATATAAAAAAGGCATTTAAGCAAGAAAATTTGGGAGACTTTTATTTTTTCCCGAATAAAACGGCTTAGATGTCGTTCATATGGGGCTGTATACGAATTTCCTCGATTATGTGCTTTGAGAAGCCGAAAATTTATTTTCCGGATGTCTCAGCCCCTCCAAATTGTTCATAGACTTAGTTAATAATATAACAAAAGGATTTAAGCAAGAAAATTTGGGAGACTTTGACTTTTTCGCGTATAAAACGGCTTAGATGCCGTTAATACAGGGCTACATTAGTATTTCCGCGCTTACGGGCATTGACAAGCCGAAAAATTATTTTCCGGATGTCTCAGCCCCTCCAAATTGTTCATATACTTAGTTAATAATATAAAAAAGGAATTGAAGCAAGAAAATTTGGGAGACTTTGAATTGTTATCAAATAAAATGCATGAGACGACGTTAATTCAGGGCTACATAATACGAATTTCCATGATTAAGTGCTTTAAGAAGCCGAAAATTTATTTTCCGGATCTCTCAGCCCCTTAAAATTTTTCATAGGCTTAATTAATAATATAAAAAAGGCATTTAAGTAAGAAAATTTGGGAGACTTTTATTTTTTCCCGAATAAAACGGCTTAGATGCCGTTCATACGGGCCTGCATGCGAATTTCTGCGATTATGTGCGAAAATTATGTGCGAAAATTTATTTTGCGGATCTCTCAGCCCCTCCCAATTGTTCATAAACTTAATTAATAACATAAAAAAATAATTGCACGCTTAATAATAGGGAGACTTCTTTTCATTATCGAATAATATACGTAATATCTTTGTGTACTTACTTTTTTCTCAATTGTCGTTATTTATTAATAACAATTAACTTTGTTGATTTAAATTTATATAATTATATAGCATTAACTATATTTGACTATTATTGTTGGTTATTTGGTTCGGTTTCATTGAATAAACTAGTTAAACGCTGGAACGACCATCGGTCATGAGAACCACTGGCCGCGGCTACTCTAGTGGGGGTTAGTTTCAGGCTCATAAATTTTAATTTTATATTACAGATATTAGTTTCTACAAAAAGAAAGTTGTCCGATATAATTGTTTATCTGCATGACAAAAAATGCCAGTACAAAGCTATAAGTTTCTGTTTATAATTTGCGTCCATATACTGTAAAAAGTGTTAAATTAGTATTGGGTTCATTATTTATTATTATTATAGATTTATTTTTTCTTCATTTTCAATACTTAATTATTAGTGTTTTTATTTATCTTAATCAATTCTAAATCTAATGTTTATGTTAAAGAATTATACGTACATAACAATCATCATTTTGTTATTTTTTTCAGTTGAAGTATGACTTCGGTACTTTAATGGGTGAAAACGTTAATACATTTGAAACTAAGTGGCCCACAGTATCAGAAACAATAATAAGTTATTGTCAAGAAAGTAAACCCACCGTTTATAATGAATGTAAAGTTATTGCTGAAACTGGTAAGAATTAAAATTATAATTATGATTTTTTAAAGTTGAAATCGAATATAAGGAAATTTATTTATTATATTTAGCAAACGCTTAATGAACCATTATTATATTGAAAATCGATAACAGTAGCTTTTAGTTTATATTCTTATGGAGTAATAATTTAATTTTCAATCAGAGATATCAGTTGCCAAAAAAGCTGCAAAGGTTATAGGTTAGGATACGCTAAATAAATCAAGACTTGTCTTAGTTGTTATTCTGTAATGATAACTTAAATAAAGATAATTTTCTCTTGATGTTATCTTGTCTTTTGTGAGTATTAAGTATATTAAGTATTGAACTACTACAGCGCCAGTCTGGTTATGCTGCGTCTCGAAGTTGGTCATGAAAACAGACCAACGATCTGGTAACTACAGCGTCGCGAAATATTCAACTGTTAGAGTCCCGTTTTTGAAGCTGCAGTAGCTCGGTAATGAGTTCAAGCTGTACCCATTTGAGATTATTTTATGAATGTATTTAAATCAACACGATTCTATTTTCTGAAAAATTATCTTACCAAATATAATTTAAAAGAGAGCAGAGATGCATTGAATTCGAAGAAAAAAAAAAAAAAAAAAAAAAAAAAAACTTCTGGTTATTCCTAACTTTTTTCAGTGTAGTTTCGCGTTCTAATTGTCTAGATGAAGGTATTCCACGCGTTATGCTAATTATTAACAGACTAATATTTTTATTTAATTAGTAAATTAATTAATATTATTCATTATGATATTTGTTACCACATAATAATTAGAATCACCTTCAACCCCTTTGTGAATTTAAAAACTATTACTTAATTATTAATATATATATTTCGAAAATTTTGCATTTGACTTATTTTCTAGCCTCAAAAGTAGAGAATTTCTTTTATTAATAACTTTTTCAAAAGAACGTTAACATATGTTTTTCTTTGTATAATTGTTTTGTTCTAAGTTGATAGATTATATTGTTTTAATTTGCTCTATCTAATCGAATTAAATATGAAAATGTAAAAGGATTGTTTTTAATACCATAAGGCGTATGTTAAATAATATTCAAATTGCAAACTTAAAAATGAGCTTTGAAAAATGAACCTTTTTGCTTTCCGATTTTATCTTGTACATTATTTATTGAAAATTAAAACATTTTAAAATTATTTTTATCAAATCTTAATAAAAGATAAATATATTTAAAAAATATTTACAATTTCAGATGATAAACAGATATTAAGTATAATATTATTGTGCTACCTAATTGACTTGCCGGTTGGAAAAAAGATCTTCAAAGACAAATTGCTGAAGTCCCAGCAAAAAGAATTGATCGCACAATCCATCATATATAAAACGGTACAAATTGTTATTTTTAACATTTAATCTTATGCCATGTCCAACATGTACTGTATCTGAACTGTTAAACAATTCTATGGCTTATGGGAAAACAACACATCAATTTTTGTAATGAGTTTATTCTACTTTTGCAATGTTTCAAGACACCTCTTTCACGTTAGACATCGATATCAGTCGGAAACGTAATATAGGCTAACAATTTTGATAAAAATTTTTAAATTTATTTTTTAACCTCAAAATTTAAAATGCATCATCATTACCTGGTATTTAGTCTAATTCGTTTGAAGATACTTTTTCAGAGAAAATGTTATTAATTTAATAGAATTATTCTATAGGCTTATAATAGATGTTGCCTTGTAAATCATAAAAACTTTGTTGACAGTACAGTGTTTAATTACAGAAATACAAGGATTCCAATGTATTGCGTATGACTAAATTAATAGTCATTATAAATCTTCGTTAATTATTGCATTATTAAACCTCAAATTATTTATTCCGATTTTAGATTAACGCAAACATTAAAATCGTTTTTTCTCGAACACGCGAAAACTTTTGATGTGTGGTTTTGCCTCTAGGCCAAATTATTAGTGTCAATGTTAAAGTATCTGCCAGTGAAAATCATGTTTATTATAAAAACTTAAGTTTTATCTGAAGTTTCAAATCTTCTTCTTTCAAATTCTTTATATTAATATTTTATTATAATTTCTATTATTCATATGTATTTTTAATTGCAGGACTTAAACGATTTAAACGATCAAAAAAATTTTGAGGAGACTTGTGCGGCTGTACAAAATTTGTACAAAAGTTGTACAGTGCAAAGTCAAGAGCCTGTTATAGTTATATGCGGTACATTTAATACAATCAAGAAGGTTTATCTTATAATAGGGACTACTAAATTAGAATGCAAAACTTTAATAGAAGCTGTAACTACTTATTTTAATTTAGTGTATATATTTAAAAAAGGAACAAATGTTTTAAATAGTCATATATGTAATTTTATAAGATTCCACGTATTCAAAGAAAATTTCAACCCATACAAAAGCGTTGAAAATTTTTCCTCTAATTTAAAGAGATTTATTGCGATGAAAAATAATTCCGTTTCGATGTAAACTCTCATACTTTCTTCATTGATTGTTAGCTTGAAAATAAAATATGTATTTTTTATAAATATTAATTGTAGGTATCCTAAATTATTGTTTAATATATCTGTTTAATAATAATTTAATTATAACATTTGAAAGCGTAAATACTTATTTTTTTAGTATATTTATATATTTTTTTTTATTATTATCGGTGGAAGTATTTCAAAAGAAAAAAATGGATAACAAAAATCTAAAAAAAGAAGTAATGAAATTTACACTGTCTTTATATAACGATACGCATATACCACGAAATAGCGTAGAATTCATAATAAGCAATTTGCAAAATTTTATTTCCAATTCTTACATCCCTTTTTTGCAACAAAAAATTGCCGATGAATTAAAAAAAAATAATAATCTGACTCCAGAAGAAAAAGTAAATTTGGTTTTCAATGAAAATGCAGACGTATTTGCAGATTTCAAAAGTGAAAAACTCAGATTTAGAGAATACAAACAGAATAGTATTTTCACGCCACCTCAAACAATTGATGTTGGAACGTATGAACATAGTAACACCGAAGGTTCAGAGACATTACCTTTAGCAAATGACTCTTGTAAAAGTAAAAATGTCTGTTTAAGAAAAGCTACAGTAACGTACATGCCATTGGTAAATAGCTTAAAATGTATACTGGAAATGCCTGGTGTATTTTCAGAAGTTATGAAATACATAGAAGAATTAAAAGCTGATACTGACGGATTATGTAATTTTATGCAAGGTAATTTATGGAGATCGAAATATCAACGAAATAATGATGATAAAATAATGTTACCAATTTTTCTATATTACGACGATTTCGAGCCAGGTAATGCTTTGGGAAGTCACGCAGGAAGACAATCGTTGGGAGGAGTGTACGTAACGTTGCCATTCTTACCTCCACACGTAGCATGTAAAATAGATAATGCCATCGTTACGTTATTGCTATATACAAGCATCAGAAAAGAATGTGACAATTCCAGAATATTTAAGCCAATAATCGAGGAGATTAATATATTAAGTTCACAGGGGTTAGAACTAAATATAGACGAACAAAAACCCACAGTGTATTTCACATGCGTATTAGTAACTGGGGATAATTTGGCCACAAACTCAATTTGCGGTTTTGTTGAGAGTTTCTCAGGTGAAAGATACTGCAGAATGTGTCGTGCAACATCAGAAGAATGTAAAATGATGTCATTAGAAAGTAAACCGTTATTCAGAACAAAAGAAAATTACGATTATGATCTTTTATGCGATAGAAGTCGTACAGGTATAAAAGAATTCTGTGTGTTTAATGATATCGTTAATTTTCATATAACTGAAAATAGATCGCAAGATATCATGCACGATTTTAACGAAGGGGTTGTGCATTACACACTTTCTAGACTGTTAACATGCATCATTGTTAAGGACAAGTTGATTACCATTCAAGAGTTTAATAAATTAATAGATGAATTTAACTATGAAAATTCACGGAATAAACCGCAGCCTATTACATTAAAGTCAGGCAAAATACGACAAAATGAAAGAATTGTAAATCGCATTAAATTTAAGCAATCTGCTGCAGAAGCCTCTCTTTTATGTAAATACTTAGGATTGATTGTAGGGTTTGCAATACCCGAAGATTACGAATACTGGCAAATATATTTAATTTTAAGAGAAATTGATGCAATTATAACTTGTCCTAGAATCTTAATATCGGAGATAAGCGTTTTAGAACATTTAATTATGAAACATAATGATTTATACATACAATATTTCGGAAGCCTTAAACCTAAAATGCATTTTCTCATTCATTTACCTACAGTAATAAGAGATAATGGCCCAGCTGTTCATTTTTGGAGTATGGGAAATGAAAGAAAGAATAAGCAACTGAAAGATATCGCAACCGCAACAACTTCACATAGAGACTTGCCTAAAACAGTTGCAATAAGGCTTCAATTGCTGAAATGCTACAAAAAAGAAATCTGTGAAGATGTAATAAGCGATACAAGTTTAGGTACCGAAGAAAAAGAAAATAATGCTGAAATTGCCCAGTTCGATGATGAACCTCCGTCTCTAACAAGCTATAAATTCATTACAAACTGCGGCAACAAATTTCGTCCTGGCAACATCATCCTTACAGGCTATATGGACAACGAGCCAATATTTGGTAAAATAATTTCAATATATGGAAATACCAATGACATTCGCTTTCTGATAAGTTCAATTGAATGCGACATGTTTTACCCTCATTTTCAGGCTTTTCGAGTTGTCAGTATAAACGATACTCCAGCTAAAATAGTTAAATTAAGAGACATACCATCTTATCATGGCACTTGTTTGTTAGTTGAAGTAAGCGAAAAATTGTATATTGCAACGAAATATTGCGTCCAATAATTGTTGTACAAAGTAGCATGAAGTGCAAAAAAATGTTGTTACTTTTCAATTACAAATGTAATATTTAAATAAAATAAAAAGTAATCATTTGTAAAACTTGTTTCACTAAAAACAATTATTTTACAGCCTACTTTTATTTTAGTAATGTGATAATTATATAGTTCATCAATTTAGAAAGCTTACATTATAAAAATAGTTTTGTTTCACTTTTTCTTAATGCCTAATAATTTTTTTATAACAATAAAATAATTTCAAACTTCCACTTTAGTCGTAAAATTGCTAATAAGTTTTTGAATTTTATAAAAAAATAAGTTCATTTTAAGAATAAGTTATTTACATGATAATTATGAATCCTTATTATCGCTAATATACTCAAAGTATTTGTGATATTGTTTCATTATGTTTAAGTTAACTTACCTTTACACGCTTTTTAGTCTTTGCTATATCAATATAGTAAGTGTCTGCGTCTACTTTTGAAAATGAGCGTTATTTTTTTCATGTTCTTCATTTTTCTTATATTTGTGAAGTTCATAAGAAAAAAATTATGAGAAAGAATTAAGTATTTTTATACTCTTTTCATATCAAAAATCATTAATAATTTTATCACAATTGAAGCAGGTTGAGTTGAAAAATTCAAAAGTTTTCAGGTATGAAAATAGAATATTTTTTATTAATTACTTAAGGGTAGGGTACAGTGAAAATAAAAAAATCTTTAATTTACAATCAATGTTGACAGAAATTGAAATATGTTTTTGTAATAAAAAGATAAAGAAAATACATTTTTTTCATATTTTTTAAATCAAATT
>JAWWEN010041705.1:0-12961 GCA_035582955.1 Sycophila texana
TTAGTTTAAGATTATTAGTTTTAGTTTGTTACTAGATCGGAAGGATTATTTTTGTATTGAAGGACTTTTTAGTCCGTAGAAATTATTAAATAAAATAAATAAATAAATAAATTTATTTATTTATTTATTTATTTAGAAAAATAAATAATGAAAATAATAGTAATGATAATAATGATTATGTTGTTAACAATGACAATAATAATAATTAGTATTTATTAGAATATTTGATGAAAAGAAGGTCGAAAAAAGAAAAATTGATATGAATTTAAAGCTAATTTGAACTTTAGTTGAATTTAAATAAAATGATAGAAAAGGTTGTTTTATAATGAGTCATTTTTATAGGAAAGGGCGAGATTTTGGTAATTATAGTTTTTAATATTTAAGGTATACCCCGCCCCAAGGCCCACTATGCCCCGACTTCACGTACAATTAACTATTTTGTATATAGTAAATTGAAATTTAGTTACCTTAACAATAATTGTAGTATACATAGGTATTTTTTAATAAAATTTCATAAATGACTATAGTAAGATAAACTATTATTTTTAGTCATTTTAGTACAGTTAATTTTACTAAATTTTTATTACTTTTTACTGTACAAATGTTTCTATTGGGGATTTTCTACTGATTACTATAATATGGTTATATAGTAAACAAAAAAATTTTATTTAAAATTATCGTGTTGTATACTATATTTTTAGTGTGTTCTACACTAGTTCTACTACAATTTAAAGGGTTATTTTTACTAAAAAATAATGTGTGCTCTGGTGCATTATTGCACCAGAAAAAACTGGTGAATTTTTAATCAATATTACTATAGTTTCTTCTCAGTGTAGTAATTTTATAGGTGTAGTCAATTTTTTATGAAAGATCGTTAGCTCATTCATAACCATAAATTGTGTTTGTCATTGCTATTTATTTATTTCACTGCTTGTGTAGTTTCATGAGGTAACTGATTATAGGTAGTATTATTTTATGCACCTACTAGAATCTTAAAATATATGTATAATTATAGAGAAACTACAGTTAATTCAAATATTTGCGCTTGGTGCGCTCAACATTTTGACGTCAGAATGTCAGTTAGATCGGCCTTTTCTTCTTAATATTTACCTATTTAAAATATTTTTCAAATTAATTATGAAATTTTGTTACTTAACGCTCATTCTATTTATTAATTCATTAATCTATTATCGAAATTATACATACATATTTTTTGACTATTCCAATTGAAATGTTAAATTCAAAACTTTTTTTTGTACTTTGGCAACATTTAATCCGAAATTTATCCTTTTTTTAAGTTTTACGGTAGCATCTTACGAATAATATTCACAATAGTAAATCAATCTCCTCCACAAATAAACTCTCAATAGAATTTGGATAAGTTCGTTAAATATCATTACATTTCTAAGATCATTCAACAGTTAAAATAACGAAAAGCGATTGCGTTACACAGAATCATAAATCTGTCAGTGCGGCCGTTGACAAAAAAAAGAAAAAGACGAGAGCGTTGAAACCAAAAACGCAATGTTTACACCCACTAGCGCAGGAGGCCGGACCAACAAAAGGCCGCAAAAGAGCCTGCGGAAAAAAGGAAGAAATTAACATTTCACGTTTCTCGGTAATCCATCCCCGCGATATCATTCACCGGGGCGGCCATTACAAAGCGGGTCCCGGTCCACGCTCGAGAGTGGGTATATATGCGCGTTCACGGCCTCTATATATATATATATATTTTTTTTTCCTTCCTCCCCAGCCTCTCTGGGCTCGAAACTGGCCGGGGCAAGGTGTTTCCTGTATCTACAACGCCGTTCGGCTCCGCTTTCCCTCGGTCGACCGCTCGCTTATGTTTTGTTCTCTCCTGCATGCTTTATGCCCGCGCTGGGCCGCAGGGAGAGCTTAATGCGATCAGAGGAGATCGTGTGCCGATTCGAGCCATTTCTCGCGCACTGTCAGCGCCGGGATATACTTTTTAATCGTGTCTGGAAAATTTATCGTAGCCTTGCTCTTTATTTTTTTTTTTTTCATTTATTTTTTGTTTAGGTTATATTTCTATACTATTTTATGTACAATTCTCGATGTAAGCGCTCGTATCTTCGTTTTTTAAATGTTGAAATTAGAGGAGTCTCATACGCCGAGAATTGTCGTATATACGCATTGAGTTTATTTGTGCGTAAGAAAAAAAAATAGAATGTCTTATTAGGTCAACACTACTTAAATTTATCTTCTTAAATTTATCGGAAAAACGAAATTTTAATTAATAGAAATATGTATAGATATGTTATTATGAAAATATATTGAACGTAAAATAAAGTCTATCCGAAAGTTCTCCACTTGTTTGGATTGCTGTAATCTGCAATTCCAGAAACTTAAATGGATTTTAAAGGGATTGGTTTTAAAACAATGTCAAAAAGCAAAAATTATTCCTAAAATTCTTGATTTCATAACTTATTGCAGTTTTTGAATTTTCTGTGATATTTAAATTTTTGTATAAAAAAAAAAAAAATTAATTCTGTACTACCATAAATAATTACTCCACCGTAATTAATATCAATTCCACGTATTCATTCTTAAAACAACACATTTTTTGGATCAATGAAAACGAAAAATGTTTATTATTGTCATGAATTCTTTTTTGCGCAGTTAAATAAAAACTAAACTAATATTTCACTGCAGTATAGTAACCGAACAAATAAAAAAAAAAGTTTACGAACTTCAAAGCTGGACAAGCCCAGATAGTATTGTGGACCTATATAAATATTGGCCGCGGTGTAACGGAAGAATTAACAAAAAATTTTAATTATTTGTCGAAAAACAGCCGAACATAGCATTTAACAGTGAACAAACTTTGACTTTGTCGCCTCTTTCCGAAAATCACCCTGGAATTTTACTTTTCTCTCTCATTCGCGCGCCCCCACTCGATAATTACACTGTAGGTACTCGAAAAAAAAAAATTGAAATTTCTCGCCTCACCACTTCGTGGCACCGAAGGCGAGATCCGCGTCGACTTTTTTTTATGACGCCAGTGAAATTTCTCAATAACGATATTTTTAATGGAGGGACCTCCCTCAGCACTTTGCATTCATGAAAAAACGTTTACGACCGTCGATTATTTTGATTTTAGAACTAAGCGAATGGATCTCGATATTAAATCGTAAATCTTTGATGAAGTGTTTCATTTTTATATCGTGAAAAAATAGTATTTTTTTGTCTTTTTTCTTTTTTCATGAAACAGTCTAGTGGCTGTGTAGAAAATTTTGAATTTATGATGGTCATTTTAATGGAAAACTGTAATATGTACATGTATCTAATTGAATAAATAAAATCTCATAAATTAAATGTTCTTTCGAAGTAATGGAAAATAAAATATAACATTACAGAAATGATGGACAATTTTTTTTTTTTTCACTTTGAATGATAAAATATTACATAGCTGAATCATTTCGTACATCAAATAAAAATATATTTTTAAAACAATCATTAAATAACAAATAAACAAACAAATATAAATGAAACAAACAAACAAACAATAGTTCATTGACAAAACAATTTGCACATGATTTGAGTAAACCGAGCAAAAAGAAATTCTTCAATTCGCGAACGAAATTGCATTCTTTTTTATTCAACCAAACTCTGAATAATACATCACCCGGCAAATATTACGTTTATTACATCACTCGCCAGCGTACAGAATAAAGTAAACCGTGAAAAAAAAAAAGAATTCGCCGTATGCATGCACAGTATAACCGGCCTCGAAGCTATACTTCCGCCTCAGCCTGTAAAATAAAGTTTTCGAGTAGCCTTATTGACAATGAAAGTCCCATAGCGAGGCATAAAGGAGCGCGAGCCGTCGGCGAAATTCCTCCAATAAAAAGCTCGAACCTCGTCATCGGCCGCGATCCTAAACCCTCGCGCCTCGCGAGCTCCGCGTGCGAAGACGAAGTCATTTCGCTAATATAATAAAAGGCCTTTTTACGACGACCGATCGAGTAATGAAAGGACGCAGAAGCGCGATATCAACCCCCTCCCTTTCCCAGCCTGGTCTTACCTCCTAACGAGTCGATCTCGAGATTTTAGTGTTCCGATATAAAAAAAAAAAGGAGAAGGTAAAGAAGAGAAGGAGGAGCTAAATTTATCGGAAAAATATAGGAATGCGCTTCTCTGCTTTTTATATTTCGTCGGCGTGCGAAGGGGAAGTTGGGGTGGGGGGGGGGGCGGATGAAATATTTCAGCGCCGCGGCGGTTTGTTCATTACGCGCGCTCGTAAAGTTCTTAATTATTTTTTAGCGCCTACTTGGTTAATAGCGCCGGCCTCTTCAGCCGCAGTTTATGCGATTCTTAATTCGACGAGCCCCCGCCGCGGATTATCGCTTCGCGAGTTTATATCGCGATTTTCGTATTTCCGCGTTAGACTGCCTGCAAAGGATACAAGTGTAACGGAAAAATATATAGCGGCTAATATCGGTGATGTACGACAACCTATGCTTAGTGCAACTACACTTCCCCTTTGTAGTCTTTATGACCTGTAAAAAATATCCTGCAGGATTCTATTGCAGGAACTCTGCAAGGAAGTCTGCAGGGAATAGGATCCTGCAGAAAATTACGTCTACAGCGTGGTATTAAACCTGTCACGAATAATAAATAACTTTTAAGGGGAAATTATGTGAAAAATCCTGTAAAACAACCAAAAAATGGAGATTCCATGCCATTCCAGAACTGGACATAACTTGTCTACTAAATTCAGAATCTTACGTAGATAGGCTCCGAAATAGAAACGATACCATAGACATACCAACTTGTAGTTTATCATTTATCTGTCATTTAACATATAGCGCAGCTGCACCCATTAAGACAGCCTCTGTACTAAATTTTTTTGCAGTGTACACCGATATATATACACACATCCCGTTAACGCAACGAACGAAAGTGTCTTCGAGGGAAACTGAGGAGGCAGGTATATTTCAAAACGAGTAATCAAAATAGGGCAATGATTATAATAAAATCAGTGGCGCGTGACCAAAAAGAAAATAAAAAAAGAAAAAAGAAACGTCCTTGCCGCGTATAAAGAATCGGTTTCACCCGATCGTTACGTAAAATCGGTCGCATTTCTCTTTTTCTTGCTTCTACTTACCTCGCGGCCTCTCCATCAGACAGCGAGCGCGTAATCCTATGGGGCGTATTTACATTTTTGCCAGCTCGAGGCGCGTAAATACCGGATGTATCTCGGCCGATCGCGCTCGGCGCGGAAATAAAAAAACGACGACGACGGTGATCGCAAAACCGGATAATTGAGCTCGTCGAGCGGCCGAGGATCGGCTTGTATTGGCTCTATAGAGTGTCCCCGCTCGCTCGGTTCAGAGCGTTCTTTTTATTTTCTCCGCGGCTCGCTGAAAACGTATCTTAATTTATTTCGGATCGGCTGGACGCGTGATTAGGCGGCTTTGTCCGACCCGAGGTGTAGACGGAGCTCTTGGAGCGCCGTGAGAACGCGCGAGAGGAGTAACGGGTCGCGGATGATGTAAATTGCGGTCCAGTTAAACAAGGCTATGGCTCGCTCTTTACACTCGCGAAATACTTTATCATGTTATAAGATCCGGCGTCAATGTTTGAGAGATTTAAGAGTCTCTATCATTTTTTTTTCTGGTTTATGGATTCGAAAAAGTTATCGTAAATCCAGAAAAAATTACATTTCTAATTACTAATTGGAATCGTGTGCACACTATCAAATTCAAAATGTAATTTATGTAGTGATAGATAAAATGCTGCAGATTGACCGTCTGTGATTCCCTAACAATACTTATACAATTAGTATAATTTTTGCTAGATTTACAACAATTTTTTGCTTCCTCCTAAAAGTTTTTCTATAATTTCTAAAAATACTAATTACTAAAAATGAAATACTAATTAAAAAGTAATTAGAATCGCATAATAATGAAATAACTTACAAATTAAAGTGGTTGGTTTATTTCAAAAGAAATATACGACACGGAATATTTTTATTATTGAATTCGTTAATTTCATTTATAATAAATGAATATACTTCGATTTCGAAAAAGTTAAATATAATCCAATTAAAAACATTCACGGCGCAGAAATATTGCGCTCTTTTAGCGAGGCAGCGAAAGCGAAGGCAGCAGCCTTGTAAATTTCAGTCGATCGGATCAATTAAGCGATTCGCACGCTGCATTATTATCCCTCGAATTCTACCTGAGTGAAAATAACACCGCCTGTGAGATATATCCAAGTGGCGACCCCCGAAATGTATATATATATACATACACATACAGGAACCGTCTGAATAAAGTGTCTTCGTCTGTTTAAGGTCGGCCGGGCCGCGATCCATGTTTCCGATCGCGGGCGAGAACGGGCTGAGAGAAAAAAATAGCGAACGGGTTCCTCCGAACGAGTCACCAAGGGCGCCGCTGGAAATAAACCCAATGCGACGAAGCGATTTATACAGTCGCGGCGCGAACGGCCGGAATCCACACCCCTGCGCTGCGCCGAAAACAGGTTGTTCGATTTTCTTATTTCGACATCGGCATCGGTATGTCGATTGAGTAGGTTTGGGATATGTGTATATAGAGGGTAATAATTAAAGTTTATTTTATATCGATAAAATTTGAATTTCTCGTTTATATATAAGTTTCGTAAAAAATGAATAATTAGTTTGAATCTAGAAGAGTTGATGAAAAATCAATGGTGTTCCGATTGATTTTTTAATCTTAACAATTCGATCGAAGATAAGCACAGTATAGAATATGGTGAACATTTTGAGAAGAAATTTGATTGATTAAAGAATCAAAGAAGATTTTGTTTAATTGAATTTATAGACCAACCCTCTAAAAATGAATAAGTGAAATTTGACTAGAATAAGTGAATAGTCACTTATTTCACGTTAAATATCTTTCACTTATTGCAGCAAGTGGAAGATTTTTCACGTGGAATAAGTGACTATTCACTTATTTTAGTCAAATTTCACTTATTCATTTTTACAGAGAATAAAATAAAATCATTAATCATTAAGGATTAAAATTTTCTAATTATTCTCAAATTTGTTTTAATTATAGTTGTTGCTATATAATAAGAAGTAAATGCTGCGCTTTTCTAATTGATGTTCTATAAACTTAAAAATTTGAATTTCCGCATAAAACGGCGGTATTCTGTTACCGTCTTATCTTAAAAAAACGAAGACAGGGTATGTTATGCGAAGAATTTTAAAGAAGCATCACAACGTGATGCCTGCAATTTTTAAATTTAAAATAAACAAGAAAACGTTTGTTACGTTTGTTTAGTTTCATTAATAGATTAATAAAACAATCGTTAAGTTTTTCAAATTTTTTAATATTATTTTGTAATTCTATTTAACCAACGGTGATGATAAACAGTGTATAAATGCTCGCGTCAAAAATTTGAGGGCGCCCGACAACACATTCATTTCGCTCGCAATATTAAAAAGTAAAATGATAAAATAATACGTGCAAGCAGCAACCAAGTGAGTGAGCAGTGTGATTAAAGAAATTCCTCGTCGAATCGAAGACACTCAGGTTCACCGGAACTTTACATAACTCCGTAAACCACCTTCGCAGGAATCCGGTCGATGCGGCGCCTCGTTTCGAATCAAAGGCCGAGCGCAGGCACGTATCAGTCTCTCATTAGCATAGCCAAATGAATCACTCCGCAAAGAAGAAGACGAAGACGAAGAAGAATAAGAAGAAAACCGCACTGCCGCTCGTCCGAAAAATAAATAAATAGCCGGCGCGTCCGATCCCGCTAAAGAAAGAGGCGAGAGCCCGCGGGCCGGCGGTCCCGGAGCTATGCGTGGAATCATCGGGGACGGAGGAGGAGCAGCAGGCTTTTGCCGAGGCGAGGATGGTCCGCTCGTAATACGCGGCTCGCGTGTCCTTGCCGCGAGCGGAGCGGAGAATCTCCGACGGAGGATGCCCGCCCACTATTTCGGCTCCTTTGCGTGCCGCGGCCTTTGTGCGCCGCGCGCGAATAACTCCGCGAATGGATTCCGCGAAATTCGCTTTTGGGATGATTCGATTTCTGCGCCGAGGCTTCGCCCGTAGTAACAATGCAGCCGGGCGCCCCCGCGCTTTGTGCCGCCGCCGCGGAACGCCGCCGCACCGGCCCCAAGACGCTGCAGCCCGGGGATTTCCTGCGCGGCACCCACGAGGATCTTTGTGTGCAGTTGGTCCTTCACTGAGATGTACCGGGAATGTTGTGATTCTACCTTTTGTTTTTTGTTTTTTTTTTTTTTTTGTGTTTTTTTTTAATCTCATATCGAGGGAGCTAATGATCGCTTTGGGAGAGCTACGTTTGATTTTATTTTTAGCGGAGGAGTTTTTATTTTATTGGGTTACTTGTACTTAGTGTTTCGTCAGGTTTACTATAAGGGAATGTATTTATCTGATTAATCGTGTAATGTGATTCTGGAAGTGGTGTACTTACTATATACAGGTTTAGGAAATAGTGCATTTCATAAATTATGTATTTATAGTTTGATAAGCTCGGTATATTGTGGGTCAGTCGTATAATATCGCGTCAATCTTTATTCAATAGCTTTTATTGAATTCAAAGTATTTAGATTAATCTTAACTAACAGATAAAATATTTTAATGAAAAAAATGTTAAGCATAGTCTATTAAAAAAAACTTAACAACTTTGCACTTTATTTTTGTCTGACTTTCTCGGTGGATCCTTTTTTTCAAATTATCTGTAGCTATAAAAAAAAATGAAGCATAATAAATAAGAGTTTTTAACTTCCTTATGGAGGAGGGATGTACTTTAACAAAGGCAGATAATTTAACTTGAATAAAACTACCCTGGTGGTCTGGTTTATTCTGGTAGTCTGGGACAGTGTACTGGTTATTTCTCTATAGAAAATATGGTTTGCAGTGTCGTTTGTTATAGTTTCAGTTTTCGAAAATCGATCAACCCGAATAATCGTTGTTTTTACGAAAATAAATAATTATTAAATCCAACTAAAAATGTGTATTTTATTCGATTGTTACTTTTTCTCGCGTGTCTTCCTGATTTGTCGGGAACATAACCGTATATAAAACCTAATTTTGACGGTATATAGGCAAAACGTGAAAAACTGTTCAGTGGCTTCCTTGCAGCAGGGAGGGGGCGCGGAAGCTTCTGGAGCTCGGGTACAAGAAAAACGTCTGCTGCATAAAAAAAGAAAGTATAAGCGGTGCGCGCGTGCGGGTGGGATTTGAGGTAATACGACAAAAAAAAAAAAAAAAAAATAAAGGCGACTACGAGCGACGAAAAGAAAATGAAGGCACACGCATGCAGGAATGCTGCGGAGCCAGAAAAAAGTAACGTCGGAACAGCAAAAGCATATACGTGCGCTAGACAGATGCTGATAAATTAAGGAGGCGGTACTGAAAATGAATATTTTCTTATCGACCTTCTTTTGAATTTTGAGCACGCGGTTGCTTATAACTGTGATTTTCAAATGTAGGCTTTGAGCTTTGAGTATGGATTGTTGCATTGACCTCGCATTTTTGTATAAGAGACTTGCACGGGTGGAAATTTAAATTACACTTCCTCTAAAACAAACACACTTAACCCTATATCGCAAGAAACTTTAGCGATGGTAATAAACGGATTTGACGTAAAAAAAAAAAAAATAATAATAATAATAAAAGAATGAAAGAAAAAGAAGCATGGAGCAGGAGCGTACACGTGAGAAAATCCAAAGTTTTATAACGAGCGCGTGGGGCCACACGCAAATCCCCGCGCGCTCGGGGACCAATGACGCGACGTGAGAGGACTGGCCAGTCATTTTTACCCGTCGACGGAGCCGAGCGTGCCCGGGCCGCGGCGCAAATTAATTTTCGCGCGGGATCGCGCCGCGCTCAGCGTATTTTTCCCCCAGCACCTGTGTACGTAATGTTCGCCTAACGATCGCTCGTTAAAACGAGGAAAAAGACGAGGCGGCACGACGGTGACGGCTACGACGACGACTACTCCGCACTTTTTCGCTCTCCGGCTCGCTCATTCGTCTTCGAGCCTTTTTACTGGGTATTATCGGCTCGATGCTTGCTTTTGTCGGGACGAATGGAGGACTGAAGTAACCGAGCTGACGAGTGCGAATTAGTTAATTTCGACCGTTCAAAGGAGTATGAAGGAGGTAAGAGATTTTTCCCGTCTTGGTGGAAGCTGATATCAAACTTCGTACGGCGTTCCAAATTATTAGGCACCATGCAGTATGAGGAGGAATATAATGAAGAAATCTTCGTTTTCTCAGGTGTTCCCCAACATGAAAAAACTCGCGAACTAAATTAATCGATTGCCGAATTTCTTTTTGCTTCCTCCTAGAGGAAGATTTTTTTTCATATTGGAGGACACCTAAAGAGTTTGAAAAACTTGGCTCCATACAAGTACGTCATCAGAAAACATTTCCTCCGTTTATATACCCCACTTCTTTTACGAAGTTCATGGATTTGCACCTAATAAATTACATATAAGTTTATACAACGTATCAATTTATTAAAATCTTTATATAAAAGTATCCGAAATACAGTAGATAATTACCGTTATTTAAATTTGAATGTACCAAGAACTATCAGAAAAAATCTCATTCCAACATTTATTATCACCATTAAGGAATTTCAAAGTTAATGAGGGAGCGCTTAAAGTCCGTCAAAAATCTTCGGAAAAACACTGCCAGTCAAAGTCAATATCTAATCTATCAATGCCCAACAGCAGAGTTAATACTCGAGCAAACAACATAGCAATCGGTATTTCATGTGAGCATTGAAGCTCTGCGCACTCAGATCGAAGCCGAGCGGCTGGGACACTCCATCTGTATATAGCTGCGAGGGAGAAGGTATACCCACAACCACAGGCTCGTACACGCACACACTCACTCACTCGGGTTGGCGGTCCACCTGCACACACCTGCACTTGGCCAACGAAAAGAGACCCAGAAGAAGAGAGAGAGAGAGAGAGAGAGAGAGAGAGAGAGAGAGAGAGAGAGAGAGAGAGAGGGAGGAACAGAGAGAACGAGAAGAAGGGAGAGAGGGTCGAGAACGAGCGGGCGGGAGAGGAGGGCAGGCAAGAGGAGCAGGCGCATACCTTGGAGCTTCTTCTCAGTCTCCCAGAACTTCTGCAGCTCGGTGAAGTACTTGTCCAAGATGAAGACCTTGGAGAGACCCAGGGTGGCCATATCTCAGCGCAGCCGCAGGCTCCTCCGCTTCGCCACTGCTCTCCAGGGCCGGCGGTGCTCACCCGGGTCACCTCCACCTACTTCGCAATAAGCACGATCCTGCCTGCCTCACTAGAGACCGCGAGCCGCTGCACTGTCGGCGCACTCGTCGCTGCACTCGCACATCCTCGCAGTAAACCCCACGACACGGTGGGCCCAACCGAGAACTGGTCCAGACGCCCTCACATCGTCCTCAACTCCTGGACGCACTTTGGAGTTCGCGACTTGCTTCACGAAATATTACCTCTGACCGTGTTGTTTTTATTTTAGCTAACTTCAAACTCGCGCTTATCGGCGCCACGCACTGGCGAGGAACGCGTATGGCACGGCTAGCCGCGCTGAACTAAGCGTCATTGTCGGCTGCCGCGGCTGGCCCACAGAAACCGGGGCCTCATTCTCTCTCTCTCCCTCGCGCGCGCGCTCTCTGGGCCCGATGGTGGGGGGCGGCCCAGAGAGAGAGAGAAAGAGAGAGAGAGAGAGAGAGAGAGAGAGAGAGAGAGAAAGAGGGAGGGAGGGACGCTAGCAGGCCAAGATCGAGTCGGGAGTTAGCGCGCGGGCTCTTTCCAGTTGCCCCGTGAGCCTTGGAGTGGGGGGAGAGCGGATGCTGCAGAGATTTTAAAGTCTGAGAAACATTTCAGACTTTAAAATCTGTCGATACCCCTCTCTTTTTCTCGTTTAATAGCCTTCTCCGCAGGTAGAAGATTCTCGCAACGTGGTTCGTCGATATTTTTGAATCTCCCGCCAGAATTTGCGGGGTTGCAGGCGGTGGTTTCGTTCAGAGATATTCTTTTTAGGGGGGAGGGGGCTATCCGGCATTTGAAATAGTTAAGATAAGGATGAGGCTTAGCGAAGACAGAGAACGATCTTCACTCCTGGCTGGTGACTTTCACAGGGATGTGAAAGGCTATTTTTATCGAATGAGCGCAGCAGCTTCTACCGCTATTATAGGAGTGATGTTATTCTGATTGTCTTCGAGGTGGATGAAGAGACCAGGCTCTTAATCTCTTTAATCTTGCTCAATCTGAATTTTTTTTTTCCTTCTACCTATGGTTTGAGCTTGATAACGAGGATGCTTGCACGAGTTTTTTTTGGTTATCAGGTGAGCCAAGCCAACACCTCCGGAGCTATAGTAACTGTACAAATTTGAGGAATATTTCTATGTTAGCCTGCTTAATGATTGAACTAAAATAGTTACACAATTACAATTACTTTCCATTGTAGGTAAAACAAAAAACGGAACGAAAAGAATGACGAGCGAATGAAAAAATTTAACTCATCACCAAACGGTCGGGTAAACAGTAAGCAAAAAGCGTACTGTTCCAGATAGATGAAGTCACGATTGTTCGGTGATGATTTTCAATTAAACGCCCAATCGAGAAGATCCTCGGAACCGATAAGACCAAGAAACTTCCGTACTATCATTTTCCCAATTCAAGTAAATTTGATCCGTTATATTAATATTAATAGCTCCTCCAATGTATAAGTATCAGTATCTACACACAGATACACCTCTTTATAATTTTTCATTCTCTTAAAATCAATGTAGGCCGTAATGATGAAAATGGCCTATAATTAGCTCTAGAGACATGTAAAAATAGAAAAATCTGCATAAGCAAGTACGATCGAGTTACTAAATTTGATGTTATTCCATACTCATGAAAAATAGCATTACTCTCTAAAATCCATCCAGTGAAAATAATGAGAATTCACTGTCTTTCAGTGTATATACACTAAAAGACAGTG
>JAWWEN010041726.1:0-12957 GCA_035582955.1 Sycophila texana
CGGGACGTGTGGCGCGTACGCGGATCCACTGACGTACTTTGCCGCGTTAAATAAATTAAAGTCTGATAATTGCGTGCTCGGTGTGTACTATATGCGGGAGCATACAGTTACGCGCTTTGCACGTAACAGGGGGGTACCCTGTTGGAGCAGAAATTTAAGAAATTGGGAGATTCAGAGCTAAAAATGTAAAAAATAACGCCAAATTCTACTTTTATTTTAGATTAATTTTGATTAAATTTGTTTCTGTATCTACAGTTCTATATTCATAAATGGATATCTTTGTTTTATTTTATGAATGATTGTACATCACATTCCAAATATCTACATAAATTTTGGGTCTGAAATTTAAAAAATTGAGAGACCCAGACCTGAAAAAGTAAAAAAAAATATATAAAATTGTTTTTTTTTTTTAGATTTTTATTATGCTTATTTCTATATGATTATGTCGATTTTTTAAATAAAATATGTAATAGCATTTAAAATAAACGCGAATTTTCGGGTTCCGTCGGTAAGCGCTGTTACGTCTGTAGCAAACGAAGTACTATTATTTCAAGATTTTATTATATGTATATTCAGAGTAAACTGAATACTTTTATTATGTATATTTTCAGTTAATAACCTTTTTAATTAATTTTGATTTTTCTGTGTAAAACAAATAACGAATTTGGAAATTAATTATTATTGTATAACAAAGTATATTGCTTGAATGTACGAAAATAATAGTATGTATCAAAATGCAAAGAGAGTATTCATAGGAGTTATAGGAGAGAGAGATATACGCGAGATGCGTAAGAAACTATAAGTGTAAGAGACAGTCTAGTAGACACGCCTCACGAAAGCGAGACAAGGAGCCGTAAGTCCAGCGGGAAGGAAAAATTACGAGCGGGGAACCAATGACTAAATGTGGTAAAACTCGAGAAAACGCCTACTCAAGACACACGCTTTCCAACGTTGGAGGTCGAAGATTTATGGCCTCTTTAAATCAGAGCAAGGGCCCAGTGTCAAAGTGCGCCCTGGAAAATGTCAAGTGAAATCTTCTATTATATTAAGTGGAAAGTGTGCCGTGTGCCGTGTGCCGTGTGTTGTATGCCGATGTATGACTTTACATCTTTTTCCAATTACTTCACATCTGCAGAGTGTGTTCCAGTGGGTCGGGGATAAAAAAGTGCATGTGCAAAAAAATGCACACATATACATCCAAGTGCATGCAAGTGCATAAAAATGCATAAAAGTACATTTTTTTCCAAATTGCATAAAAATGCATAAAAATTAATATTTGTAAAGGTTAAAAAATTATTGCCTCGCTCGCTAATGCTCGCCCGGTTATTATTTCTTCCCGTCATATTTAATTTAATACACGTCTTTAGATATTAAATAATTGAAGAAATGAAATAAAATACTACATAAGCGCATTTTATATCTGCTGCCGCGGATTTCCAATCTAGAGCGCATTTTCTTCTGACTGCCGCGGATTTCCAATCTACAGCGCATTTGCTTTTTGCTGCAGCGAATTTCCAATCTACAGCGTATTTGCTTCTTGTTGTCGCGAATTTTCAGTCAACAGCGCATTTGCTTCTTGCTGGCGCGGATTTCCGATCTACAGCGCATTTGCTTCTTGCTGGCGCGGATTTCTAATCTACAGCACATTTGCTTCTTGCTGGCGCGGATTTCCAATCGACAGCGCATTTGCTGCATAAGGTAGTGTAGAAATTTTATAAAACGTCATGAAAAACAATATTTTTTGTGTATACATTGTTCGATTGACTATTTTCATTGTGAATGACTGAATTATTTGTAAGCTAAAATTTTAAATTTTGTTTTGAAATAACTCTTGAAAGTGCTACATACAATTGACCATGAGTATAGACTGGATTTGGAAGATGTACTCCAACTTTTTCGAATGTTTGTCCTTGAGATTTATTAATTGTCATTGCATATCCTAATTTTAACGGACATTGTCTTCTTTTTATCACGAAAGGAAATTCATTTTTCGGTGATATTAAATCAATCCGTGATATTAAAACAACATTTCCAGTTTTACATCCACTTATAATTTCAGTACTAATGCTATAAGCCATTAATTTTCGTACAATTAATCGAGCCCAATTACATAGACCGTCATTTAGATTAATATTTCTAATTAAAATATCAATGGCTCCCTCTTTTAATTTTAGCTTATGTGGTGGTAAACCATTAAGTGTTAAAGTATTTAAAAATTCCATTGGAATAATGGTTTCTAAATTATTGTGATCATCATCTGTATAAGAATTAATACTAATATACTCTTTTATGTCTCCTTTAATCTGTGACAATATTTGATCATTAAGAATTTGTACATCTGCATTTGTTGGAGCTAATATTACTTTTTTATGTACACGCTTCTCATTAAAATTCAAATCATTGCCAAAGATTTCCGTAATTATGTCATTGTTCGATGATAATTCTTTTGGAATTTTAATTGCTTCATTTTCCAATATTTAATAGCCACTTTTTAAATTCTATTTCATTGTCACATAATCTTAGATTTTCTTTTAAAGACATGTTCTGAAAATTGGTCCATATTCTACTATTTTTTACGCAATTTTCAATAATTTTTGTTCTATTACCATGTTTGACTACTGGTAATGTTTGTCGGAAGTCACCAGATACAATCATTACTTTTCCTCCAAAAGTAATATTATTTTTACATAAATTTTTAAATAATCTATCCACAGCTTGAAATGCACATTTTCATGTCATGGTTATCTCATCCCAAATAATAACACGAATATTTTGTAAAAATTTTCCATATTCTGAATTAGCTGTTATATTACCAGTTGTGTCTTCAGTAACATTTAATGGTAATTTAAAAGTTACATGAGAAGTTTTTCCATTTATTAATAAATTTGCTGCTATTCCAGGCCATGTTACAGGTAAAACATTTATGTTTTCTCTATTAAAATAAGTAATCAGAGAATTCAATAAATAAGTTTTTCCACTGCCTCCGGGACCATTAATAAAAAAACAATTATTATTATTATTACTATTATTTATACTTTCCATGATTGCATAAAAAATTTCACGATGTTTAAATTATTTTTCGGCCTAGCGAGCCGAAAGCATAACCTTTCCTCTTGGCGCCCGATCGAAAAGGTTATAATTTCGGCCTCGCTAGGCCGAAAAATACAATACGCTACATGGGAGGTAAAAAATAATGCCTCAGATCGCACGTTAGTGACCCTCGTCTTCGCCTCGGGTGACAATTTACGTGCGACCATTCTTGTTTTACCTCCCTTGTTGCGTAATATACTATTGTATTAAATCTTCGAAGTAACGATTATCTTCAAAGTCTTCGACTTCTTGATATTCATCAATTTCAGGTAAATTAAAGTGGCTTAATGTATAACTATTTGAAGATAGAATGTTGTTAATGCTTTTTAATGCTATTTTTTCACCAATCCTTTCTGAATAACGTGGACTGTAAAAATAATTTTTATATTTATCGTATAATTCTCTAGCATTAACTGGATTGTGGAAAATACAAATGTAAGCAAACAAATTACGTAAAGCATTCGGAAATTCAAATTGAATAGCTTCTTCTAAACATTTATCCCATTCCGTAGCAGTTGATACTAAATTTCTTGCTACAGCGGTTTCATAAAATGTTGGGTATACAACGTCTTCAAATGTTTTTAATTCTTCAAATGATTGGGCTTTAACTTGTATTAACAATAATCTTAAATACAAACTTTAACGTGTAATAACAATAATCTTAAATAAAATCGTTCTCTATCCTTGGGTTTAACAAAATACATTCTACTTAAAGGTTTCCTGATTTTTTCTTACAGTCCATTTTCTTATTTGTTCATTAAAAACATAAAGATTTGGTATATCTGAATATAAATAATTTCTAGCTTCTAAGTCATTTGTATTTAATTCGAACCATGCAGTTAAAGTTGTATTTAAATTTTTATTTTGTAATGGGTCTTTTGTCATAAATCATAAAATAAGAGAATTTATAAGTATTTTCAAGAATTTGAACTTATAACTATAATTATTGTGATGATCAACACTTCAGTTGAGGAAGTTGGGTATAGGAGATTAAAGTTTGACACAGAAAATTTATATTTAAATTGATATTTATTTATTAAGAGTAACTAGATAACGTGAACATTTATGTTGTCTCTGAAAGAATTAAATTAGTTTATCACTTGCTTATATAAATAAAAATTAATAGTTAAATCATAATTCAATTGAATCAATTTAATAAAAGTTGATTTCTTTAATATTAATCGAGCATCGTTCCGAGAATAGTCGAAGTCGATAGTCGGTCAAATTTGGAGACGCACTGACGGCCCCTGCACGGTGACGTGTCAGCTCGCGCGTAGGTCTACAAAAAGGCCCATTGCGCTTTTCCTCCGGTTGTCATCATTCCAATATCGACCCTATCCATCACCGGTTCCGTTAGGTCGCCCCCTGGTCTGATTCTGAGGATACGCGGGGTCCCTTCCGGGGTCCCCTATTGCCTCTCCTCTTCCCGAGAGGGTAGAGGTAGACCCCTGCAGAAAAAAACCCCTCCGAGACTCCTAACGAGGTATGAGTATGGCGTGTCCATGAGCATCATAGATCGCTTCCTCTCCCTCCTGCGGAGCCCCTGCCCTATCTATTGAGACTCTAATTAGCTAGACCAAGCAAGGTACGAGACAGTGGACCCCCATCCTCCCTCTCTCCCCAGTACCACGCTTGCCCTAACCTCGAACCTACTGTAACGCGCCTGCTATGCTTTTAATTAAGCCGATAAGTTTGATCAGGCTGAAAGACTTAATGTCTGGAGTATCGAGTATGAATTCCCCGCACTTCCTACGCCTCTTGCCCACGAGACTGGGGCAATTACACATTAGGTGCGCCGGGGTCTCCTCCTCTTCCTCACAAAGCCTGCATTTGTTACTTGCAGCCTTCCCTATTCTATGTCTAAAATAAGAAAGGTCGCAGTGACCGGTGATCCAAATCACTACTAATTTTATTTCGATCCTCGACCGCGCAATTAAGCCTCTTGCCCAGCTCAATGGTTCACTGCCTACCAATGCGTTTGCATGTTTGCAACCCTCGCATGTTCTCCACTTTCTAAGGTGTTCCTGCTTGAGCCACCTGTTAATCTTTTCTTCGGTGTAGCAGTTCGGAGTCGCGACCGCTATCTTTGTCGCTCTGATTCCTGCTACACCTCTTTTTGCCAGTCTGTCTGCCTTTTCGTTGCCCCTGATGCCAGAGTGACCTGGTACCCACTTGAGTACCACCTGACATCTCTCTGCCAATCTGTCTAGAGAGGTCCCCTGACCGTGGCTGAGCCCCATTTCGCTTCTATGATCCTACTCACTAGTGAGCTATGAATCCACCTAATCAGAAAACCCGGTATACCGTGCTTCCGTGCACCATGGCAAACGCTACTATAGGTGGTGTAGTTGAAGGCGCCCTCCACGTCCAGGAAGGTCCCCAGAACCATACCTCTATTTCTCATGTCTTTCTTTATTCTAGTTATCGCCTCATCGAGTGCTGAGTCCACCGATTTATCCTCTATACGCGTGTTGGGTCGAGTGGAGTGGGTTGTCCCGGAGTGACTCATCCTTGATGTGGCGATCCACTAGCCTTTCCAATGTCTTGAAGGAAAAGGATGTAAGACTAATAGCTCTATAATCCTTAGGTCCTTCATGTACCAATTTGCCTGGTTTGGGTAAGAAGATTACCTTCGCCCTTGTCCAGTCTGATATCATATACCCCTTTGAGAGACAGGCCCTGTAGATCCTGGTTAGAGGGGCCACAAGGAGATCAATGCCTCTTTGGAGTAGTGCTGGGAAAATGCCATCCGCTCCTGGCGCCTTGAAAGGTTCGAAGGAGTTGACGGCCCACCTTACTTTCTCTTCTGTGATGACTTTTATTACCGTTTCCCACTCCTGCTCTGAGTGATCAGTTACAGGGATTGGTTCAACTGGTTCCGCCATTTCCAACCACGGGAAGTGAGCCTCAAGTAGACAGTCTAGTGCTTCTGTGCTGTCCGCGGCCCAGCCTCCCGTTGTCTGGGCTGCGGCCCAGCCTGAAGCTTCCCCTGTCGGTTTGGCTAGGATTCTGCCGAGTCTTGCCAACGCAGAGATACTGTCGAGTTCATCGCAGTAGCGCTTTCAGCCGTCTCTCTTTGTTATATCCAGCGCCATTTTGTATCGTCTTTGGGCGTCTACGAAGGCGATCCTAGGTGATGCACTTTTATGCTTGTGCCACTTTCTGAGCAGCTTCCTTAGTTCCCTGCGTTGAGATTCCAACTTGGAATTCCACCACGGGGCACCTTTGCCGTCCTTCCTCGTTATCAATCTACAGCTGTCCTCAAAGGCACCTAGTACGGCCTTTTGGACATCACTGTAGTATGCCTCTATTTCTTCCTTTGACTGTAGGTTTTTTCCGGCCGCTGGAAGTCTATCCGCCAGCCTAGAATGGTACAGCTCCCAGTTTGTACGCCTGGAGTTTCTCCATTGTAGAGTCTCTCCTTTTGCACCCCTTAGTTCGAAGAGTATTGTTTCATGGTCGGACATGGAGACCTCTTCCGAGAGCCTCCATCCCGCTACCCTATGAAAAACGCCTCTCGAAGCCAAGGTGAAGTACCTCTTCACGAACTGCATTCCTGAAAGTTGGCACACTACCTTTATTCCGGAAGTCCAACTCCGTAGAGGTCACATATTCAAGTAAATTCTCTCCTCGGTTATTACAGTTTGTGCTGTCCCAGACCAGGTGGTACGCATTTGCATCGCAACCTAGAATGAGCTCCCTGTTCTTGATTTGCAGTCCTCGATGAGTGCCCTCACCTCTGCGGGTGGGAGAGACTCCTCCGAGTCACTGGGGAAGTATGCAGATGCGATGGCTAATTCCATCTCCGCTCCTTCCTCTAGTTTTATCTTGACCAACACAGTAGTGAGGTCTTGATGACAATGCTTGGGCCAAGCTTCTCCCTATGCTATATAGCTTGCCACAACCTCCTAAGCCGGAGATTGCACCGCTTGCAATAATCCAAGGTTCTTGGATTAGTGCTATACCTGTCTGCATCCCTGCCATGCTTTTGGCTAATACCACCGAAACGCTTTTGCAGTAATGCAAGTTAATTTGGATGAAGGGAATTGTGGTTCGAGCACCTGCCGCTCGGACCTTGGTTACCGACTTCCTTTCCTGTTTTGTACCCATTTTTTTTTCTTTTTTTTTAACCCCTTCCCCGCGGCCCTCCCCTTCCCCTGGCTATTGCACCGCCAAGCTCGATGGCGGGTGATTGGGTGCGCGGAGGGTCACCTCCTTCGCCCTTCTTCTGATGGTGGACGCCGTGGATCCTACGTCCCCCGAAGAAGGTTCGGAAGTCCAGCGCGCTCAGCGCCTCGACTCCCGCCCCCTACATGAGGACGCCGACCGCCGTCTCCCCCGTCTCCTTACCTCCCTCTATAACCTTGCGGGGCTGGTAGAAGGTCCATTCCTGAATAGGCAGACCTTTGTTCTGCCTGCCCAGGAGCCCCTTCGCCACCTCCACGGAGCTGCATCCCCTATAGTACAGGGTCACCTTCTCCAATTTTTGGAGGGCGCTCTGCTCTACCACTTTGAGCTTAGCGCCCTCCCAAGGTGACCACTGCGGGGCCTTCTTCTGCAGCCATTCTTTAGCTTTGAGGGACTCACAATGGAAAATTTGAGCCCCTCTCAGCCACCAGTTATCCAGAAAAAGAGGGAGATCATCCCCCTCCTCCTTGAATATTCATTGGTGAGAGCAGCCTCCACTAGGGCGCCTTGCTCTGCACTGAGTTTTACAGCCGGGTATCCCTCAGGAACGACCGCCAATTTCATAACATTAGCGGCCGCCTAGCCGTATGTCGGCGGTTGTTGTTGTCCTGAGGTGCCTGGGTTGCTTTTCTTTAGGGGTCTGGGGGTCGAGTCCTCCGAGGACAGTGCACCCCTCCCCCTCCTGCCAAGAGCCCCTGACGCCCCGGTGACGGTTTCATGCTTACCTGCAGGGGTGTGTGTCCTTTCGGCACTCCCCTCTGCAATGGCACGTTCCCGCCTCTGCCTCTTGATTTCGGCGCCAGAGGGCTTCTTTTTTGTTTTTCCTTTGGGGGCTTGCCCTTCCGGAGCTGGTATGGTATTGACGTCTATACGGACATCATCCCTCCCAGAATCCAGTAGGCTTACCTCCATTGGAGTACCTTCTGACTTGCCTGTCACTTCGCCGGTGTTGCCCTCGGCTGTTGAAGCCCGGACGCCCTGATGAAGCTACTTTATGAGCTAGGGAGCTCGTCGCGAGATGACACGGTGGACCCGCTTTCTTTAGACGACATTGGTTTCGACTGGTGGGGTGAGAGTAGTGTAGTGCGTGTGACAGTAGTAGCAGCCCCACTGACGGCCTATCCGACATACCCGCGTGTAGACCCAGCAGGTCCGTCCCGCAACGATGCTGTGGCCTCGAAGGTGCCCCCCTCCCCCCAATCCAGCAGGACCCTACCTGGGCGCCACCCGGCACTACTAGACGAACTACTGAAGGAGATTTTTCGCCGGCTGATGGGGCAGCCGATACACTTCGGCTACAAGGTATCCGGGCCCCTGTCCTATCCGGCGGCCTAGCCGTGTCGACCTAGTTTTGACCCCTGCACCCTCAGCATGTGCGCCAAGACTTTCCCCCGAGACCTACTACGAGCATGCCCAGACCGCCAATGAAAGCTGCACCCTGTCGTGTCAGTGTAATGTGCTATGTGTTAGAGTGTATCGTGACCACCCACCCCTGATGCCGTCACGAGGGTTGTTCCTTAGTTGTTGTGTCGAACCTCTACCAAATTGCCTCTACTCCCCTTACAGGAAGTAGAGACGCCTTGTAAATAGTAAAACAATTTGTATGAATTTTTTTTTTAATTTTCATAGTCTTCATAATCTACTAAACTATCATCCAATTCTGTCCCAGCAAAATCATTTTCTTGTTAATGCATGAATGCATACTGTTAGAAAAGAGCGGAGCATATTATCACATTAACTAAAGCGTATAAATTATGAATATATACAAATAAAGTTAAATGAAAATTACATTAAATCAGCAAACTCAAGTAGATAAGCTATGAGGATTCTGGACCACTTTTCCAGGAACTGGCGTGGTCCAGAATCCTCATAGCCTCCTACATCCCCCTCCCCTCCCCCCTCCCCTTGGGCTAGAATCCTCATAACATTCTATGGCCCCCCTTCTCCCCCTTGGGCTATAAACCCCCGTAAAGAACGCCATCTCGCGAGAAATGATGTTCTTCAATCACATTTCACTTTGGTATAACCACGTTTATCGGAAACCGAGTACGAACTGAACGCATGCTTTTTCTACTGCGTACCATTGTTCTTTTTCCACTGAGTATCCCTGTTCTCTTTTTTGTTGAGAAGAGGCTGTTGTTCTTGACGTGCGCTGTACTATTGACCCATGGCGATGGACTGAGGCTTATGCGTGCACGTCTCGGGCTTTTATACTTCGTCCTAGGAAATGTCATTCCACTCCATCTCGGAAAAAGTGACGTAAAAATTCTTCATCATCTTCACGTTATGTAGAGCACACCATGATTTGTAAGCTCCGTTGTGATTGGTGCACACGGTTACGATCTTAGGTTGTTCGACGAATGGGAAGCCCTAGTCGGTAAGGACGGATACTTCGAAATGGAATCTTTCTAACCACTGCTTTCTCGCATCGTCGATTACGTTATGTCTCTATGTACGCGATGTCCCCCGAATACCATTCCAAACCATGCACACACATTTGCAACTGTAGATTCTTATGTTCATACTTTTTGGTCAATCGATTCCAAAGAAATGGCGGTTTGAAGAGCATCACGACAGGGTCCTCGACGATGTTTAGAGGAGAAATGACCAGCTCTTTCAAGACGAAGTTGTTGCCCGGCTTCTTGAAGTCTTGCATATCCACAAAGTACTCCATCTCGAACTGAGCCCTGAATTGGACTGAGCCTTCTTTTGTAGCGTTTCCCCCACTACTCTACACAAGCTTCCTGATGTCACCGCTCGCGGCGCTGTACTCTATGATTCTATCGTGTAAAATCAAGCTGACGTGCCAACTGGAAAATTATCTTTGGCTTCGAACTCCAGACGCACGTATACTGGAGTTTGTATCACTGCATTAAGGTCTTGATGCAATCTAGTGAGTATGAGTTTATGTTTCACGTTGACAATTTTTTTATAATCTTCGGCAAATTCCAAAATCATGAGCTGCATTCCGCTACATCTATCTATCCAGCGTTTTCAATCATGAATGTTTGACTCGGATTGAGCGAAATCCATCCTTTCATAGTAGAAGTCAAGCCGAGGTTCTTACATTGATCTATTTCAATAGCGTTTATTTCGTAGCGGATCTCTTCGAATAGATGACAGATACCGTTGTTTACCAGCTTGGTATTGGTCATGCCGTGTTCCGTCTGCTTTTGTTAATTTACCTACCACGTGCAGTGAGCTTCGTGATGGCAGCAGATTCAAATCTTAATGTTGAATGAATATTCGGATTTCACCGCTGTTGTTAAATTTGGACGAAGTGTAAGGTTGATGAGCGTGTATCTCATAGTGAGTTACGGACTCGTCGAAAGCTGCACTTGAATGGACGTTTAGAATCTCCATTGTTTCGTTGTAAACAGCAAAAGAATACACAGGTTACTTTCCACCAGGGGCGGCTAGTTTTAGACCTAGACTCCTTAGGTACTGCAGGCTCTGCCGTGTTGTTAACTGTTTGGCTCGTCGACAACTGATAGCTGGCCATTTGGGCTTGCTTATATACCCACTGCCGAAGAATAACCCCATTATATCGATTTCAAATGAAGTCTGATACTTATTACTTCTCCACGAAAGTTGACTAAGTTGCCGTCTTGATCAACTATGCGCAATTGTAGATTTTCTATGTTCTTCACGACGATCGGAAGATAAATGACTTGCGCCGGAACTTCGATTATCATATATCCAGGCGGTACTGCTGGAAAGAATTCGTGAAATGTATGTATCAGTTGACCGTTTATATAGGCGCCGGAGGTGATGTTACACTCCAAAGCATTTACCTTTAAGGTAGCTAGAGGCAAATCGGATTCGTAACTAGTATCGCGAGAAAGTAGTCGTTTCGTAAAATCCAGCAATCTTCCGATGGAATCTTCGGGACGGAAATCTATCGATTCACTGCACTCGATAGTACAGCGAAGAGTTTTATTTGTAACAATCAGGTCCGCATATGGGGTTAGGAAAGGTAGGTTTTTGTGTTTAAGCTCAGTACGCTTAAACACACTAGGCGCGGGCAAGCTCAGTACGCTCGCCTTGTTTACAGCTGGGCTCAGTACGCTCGCCTTGTTCACAGCTGGGCTCAGTACGCTCAGCTGTGCTACTTGCGAACGAGCTCAGTTCGCTCGTTACAACCCCGCGCTGCCACACTCAATTCGCGTGCAGCCCTAATACGGTCAAGCTCAGTTCGCTTGAACCCCCCTTCCACGTAACTAATTCTTTACTTACGATAATTGATCACTAACGGTTGCACACACAGAAAATAACTCTAACACTGACTCACTGAATTATTATTAAACTTAATTTTATTTAACAGAATATAAGAATAAAAATAAACGAAACAGGAATTATTGTTTCCGCCGAGACGCCTATTAGGGCTTCGGCCGATTTTCTGCCGCAGCTACTCTATAAATACAAAAAAAAGAAAGAAAAGACTTAAACTACGCATATAACGGTTACGGCGCTTATTGCATACAGAAGCTAATCTACGTGGTCGGCGGTCAGATCAACTATCTCGCTCATTACGCGAGATAGCCTCCACTGTTGGTTGGAGCTCGGCTCAGTGCGCCGAGTGAACTGAACTCGACAGTCAGCTCGCGCTCGCTCCGAGCCGCTCGCCTCGAGCCGCGCTCGGTGGGAGAGACTGCCGGGGTGCGAGAGGCCCCGCGGAGTGGGGACGCTCGGGAGCGCACTCGCTCTCCGGCCGTCACGGTCGCGCTAACGCAAGTATATACAGATATACGTGCGTTGCGTACCGACTTATTACTAACAGAGCTATTGCTCGCGCTCGGCGAGCAATACCTCTGTTACATATTATTGGGTTTGATAACCAACGATATATTTTTAGTTGCTAGCGTGCCCTCCAAATAGCGCTCAATATCTTGCACTTCCCAGCTTCCTGTTGGTAAAGTAATTACTTGTCCCAACGTAAAACTTGTTTTTACCAATATCAATATTGAGTATGGAATTGTACGTTAGTAGTTCAACAAGACCAAGAACGGAACTTTTACGTGATGACAATTCGATAGGCGGGAAATAATGAGTTTCCAGAACGCTAGATGTACCGGTGAGGCTCAAAGTTAATGATTCACCCATGACGGTTAGACTCGAAATGACTAGATTGTACAGATTAACCTCCTTTTAGAGGATCCGACGTTTCAGATTCTTGCACAAGAATTGTAGGCAGAGATGGCCACAGTTGAAAGTATCGTAATCTTGATATCTCTCGCAATTGTACTTGACCTCGCTGACCTTCAAATATATCAACAAATCCAGTGGAGGTTGAAGATCACCAAAGCTGTCAAAGTATATTACATCCTTCCCTCGTTTATGATAGGCTACCCAGTGCATACCAGGTCCATTGACATCATCTAGATTAACAATTGCTGATTCGCAATAGCGAGGCCCGTTGTTCGGTAGAGCATTTCGCATGAAAAACCCGCGAAAATTTGGAATTTTCAAAATGTTAGCATACTTGACGAGATCCAGATCGGTTAGCGCTCGTTGCGGTAATCTTACTTTTAGGATCTTTTGTTTTTTAAACCGCGAAATATTTTCAGGTGGAGACCTAGCCCACTGATGTGCGGTTTTATAAACTAGAGACCTCAAGCGCGCTTCGCGCGCTCCTGCGATTATCTACTACATATCTATATTAATAAACATATTTTAATT
>JAWWEN010041737.1:0-12956 GCA_035582955.1 Sycophila texana
ACAATTTTTTTTTTTTTTTTAGAGCTCGTGTAGAATTTATCAGAAACTGCAGATTCTGCACAAACATTTTCAGCAGGTCGAATTTCGACAGAAAATCTCCAAATTATTTATTTTTATGCTACATTTTCTGTAGAATTTTGTGAAAAAATCTGTATAAACTGCGCATAATTTTTTCGTACAAAGGACAATATCAATGCTCTGACATAGTATTGAACACCTGCAGATTTAAAAAGAAAAATTCTCAGTAGTAAATGTCAACGTTATAGTTAAATCCAGTGTTGAATTATTCTCTGTGAGAGCGGAAAAGGAGGCTGATAATGCGGGATTAATTGGGAAAGGTATATTTTTAATCCGTCGGGGGTGTAGAACGGCGGTTTCGTTGACTCGACGAGCGAAAAGTGCGACGTTACCGGTGAAATGGGGCAGGCCGAAAGGAAGATAAAATGCGAAAGCCCCGGCTCTTCCGGTTTTTAAAAATAAAGGCCGACCTTGATTAACACTTGCACGAGTGAGGCGTAATGTTTGTATTTATAAATACACGGGGGCGAGGGCGTCAACGTTTCGGCTCGCCTTTCTCCTACTTTCTCACGTTCTCGCGCGCACCCACTTCCTCGCTTCCTCGAATAGTTTTCAGCGGAGCGAGAGAGACAGAGCGGAAGACGAGGTAGCGACGAAAAATTCCGGACGCGCAACTTTTCTCCGCTCCTGGGAAATCTTGAGTGCTTTTGCGCACTTTCTTTTAGTCGCGTTGAAAAACTATATATAGTCGAAAAAAAAAAAAAAAATAGAAAGGAAAGAAAAAAGAGAAAAAGAGAAATCTTTTTAATCAGTATATACTAGATTCTATTTTCTTTTTGTTCTTTTACGCAAAACTTTATATATACGTACATTTACTTAGTTTCGGTCGGAGAGCTTAATACGCTTGGAGAACGAAGGAGGGCGAAGAGAAATTTTAGTGAAAACGTTGTTTTCGCATGGGAGCGTATAACAAATGGTCGTCTCGGGGCTATCGCAATCGATCGGACCGTATGATTAAAAAATAATAAAATTTGTAAGATACGATTGGCCGTCGGCGATACAAAGGCGGCTTACGGAGGAAAAGGCGTGTACGGAGAGCGGCGAGAGAAAGGAAACGGCCGGGACGTTCGTTTGTCTCTCCGCAAGCATTATATTAATAATCAATGAGGTCCACGGACGAGCTCCGCTTCTCTATACTTCTTTCGCTCGCCAGCAGCAATGGCCGCGTTATACAGTTCAGATTGATAAGGCCAGACATGCGCGTTTCCGAAATTATCGAGTGTGCACGTGTGAGTCATACCTTTCCTCTTCCCCCAGCCCCCTTCGCCCCCCTCACCTACACGTTGTTCTTGAGTTCTGTCGTTTCGACTTTCTTGACCGATTTCTTCGAGTTTGATATTTTGCCGAGCGATCCTTTAATTTGTTTACGCGGAAATTAGTCCTTTGGAGGATGCGCACCGAAAAATCAGAGGGCACGAGATGAAAAAATCGATACGCGGAGTACGTGCCTCGAGGAACGTCGCGTTGTATTCTTTCTGGATGATCATTGGGTCTGTAAAAAATTGGTTTTATTTTCTTTTACTTGTGTAGTATTTTCTTCTATACATTCGTACCTCTTTCTTTTTTATAACGACCAAATTGAAAGTATTTTGATAAATAATATTATTCCACAAGCAAATTGAGTTCTTGCGAAGATAAAATAATTCTCGTGTCATTTAGACAAGTGCAAACACCAGAAGTTTTTGCTGCGCGAAAATCGAGAGCTTTTAAAACGCGAAACATTTTTCATGAATTAAATTTGTTTATAGAGATATCACCGAGGGGGGCTGCTCGGGACAGTTCGATTATAGTTCGACTCGCCGCTTGAAAACTAAACCTCCAATTTAAAACTTTTGTACACACGAGCCGTAGGATATAGCACTGAAACACGTATACATAGTCTTCAGTTGACCAACGTTATTACCTCAAGAAAATTCAGCGGTTGCCGTTCAATTATTTCACGAGCAGCCGATCGCGTTATGAGTAAAAAAAGGAGCAAGAAAAAACCCACACTTTGAAAATAATAAAAAAAAATAAGACAAGCGAACGTACACTTGAATTTTTACGAGAATGTTCACATAAAAATTACTATACTGATTGAGAAAGTAGTAGCAGACTGTCATTTTGAGAAAAAAAAATATATTTTACAGTAAAATGAACTAAGTGTTTGCGTACATGAAAATTTACAATCATATATTTGAGAAATTTTACTGAAAAGTATTATAATTGTTTTCAGAATGCAATTTTACTATACAATATCTATGTCCCTCCATTGAAATCCAAAGTATATCAGAAAGAAAAAGAAGGGAGAAGGAAGAAAAACTAGAGCGTAATTCACAATTAGCGCGATGCTCTATGATAACGCACGCACAAAAGGCGAGTCAGCCACGAAAGAGACAAACAAAAAGAGAGAAAGAAAGAGAGAGAAATAAAGAGGGAGGGGGTGATAGAGAGAGAGAATAGAGCGGGTATCTCCCGAACTTTTGGGCAGCTGCTCCTCCCTGCGGAGCGCGTGTTGCCTCTGCCCACCCATCCCCCTCCCCCCGGAGCGAGGCTTGCACACCCCCCACGATCAATGCTTACAAGAGCTCTATGGCCGACGTCAGCGCCCTCTCTCTCGCGCACTGGGTTAGGCGGCCAGGCAAGCGTTGCACCGAGTTTTCCTTTGGGCCACCTCCGCCGCCGCCACGGCCTTTCTTCTCTGCCGCTTCGCGCCCCCTCGACTCTCTATCTCGCTGCCACTTTTGTTCGTCGCTCCGAGCGCGAGAATGACTCGCTTTTCTTTGATGATTTTTTTGTTCGCTGTGTCTGACTAGAGCCAGGCTGTTTCTACTTGTACAAGATTAATTCTCCGTATCTCTCGCTCCCTCGACTTAATTTTCGTTTGTTTATCCGGGGGATCCTTTACGGGACCAGACTTCCGATCGTCATGATTTTTTCAAATGATTTACATTAACAAATTGTGGCTTTCGCGTGGAATTGGGGAAAGTGGGGCACAGCGAGCTTCGGGGTAAAGTAAACGTGGGGGACACATCGGGCCACTTGGCTGAGTATGTTTCATTTTCCATGAAAATTATTCCCGGCACTGAAAGATACTTTCTCGCGAAAATTGCCGTAAAGCACATCGTAAAATTTTAAATGGAAAGCTTCGTAACTTAACAAAATCTGTACTTTTTGCAAGAAAAGCTCTGTACTTCTTACGGGAAAATTCTCGAAATTTTTAGAGAGCTTTTCTCACAAAAATTTTGAAACTTCCCGAAAAAATTGTGAAGCTTTTCTAATTGGCGAAACGTTATCATTTTTACAAGAAAAGCTCTGAAGGAATTTCGAGGATTTCCCGGTAAAAATTACAGAGCTATTCTTGTAAAGGTTAGGGAGCTTTTGATGTAAAAGTTTGCAGGGAGCTTCGCCATAATTTTTCCGAGAAAATTCTCTTAATATTGAAAATAATTTTCATGGAAAATGAAGGATATTTAGTCAAGTGGCCCACTATGCCTTCTAATGTCACTTTACCCAGCAGTTCGCTATGCCCCACTTTCTCCTAGAATTTTTCCGCGTGTATTGCTTGTTCATTAAATAGAGGAGGATAGCAGCGGAGTATCTGGATTTTTATTCCTACTAAAAGTGACGCGCGCAAACCGCGCGATATAAAAGCACATAAAGCAGAATTTCTCACGCGGCAAGGTATTATACGCATACGCCGCCAGAGCTTTTCGAGGCAAAAGGGAATCAGAGATTTTCAGTTTAAAGCGACGGATACAGAGAGAATCCGTGATTCATCCGGACTTATGCATTGGAAATGGCGCGGCGGAGAGACGAGGAGAAAGGAGAGGCGCGAGAGAAAGAGAAAGTAATATTCACCCCGTAAAACGACGACGATCGAGAGAGATTTAGCTCGACCTCGCCGACTCCCGATGTTTATGATTTCATGCGACTACGCGGGCACCGCGTCGATACGAGCCGAGATTTTATTAAGGCAAGGTTTCCCTGCTCTCGCTTCCGAACGTCCCGACCATTTCCTTTTTGCGCTCTTTTTTTTTATCCTTCAATCGCCGCCGATTTCTTTTTCCTTTTTTTCTTCGGATTAATAAAAAAAAAAAATTCTTAAAAATTAAATCTCTACGGGAGGATGGCCTTCGCCGCGGCTTTCTTTCTTTCTTTCTTTCTTCGTAAATTTTTTTTTTTCTTCAAATTTAAATCTGCGCGAGAGGACGACCTCCTGAAATTTCCGATGTTTCCGAAACTAATTAATCGGAGGCAGTAAATGTATTACAAGCGCCTTGTTAAATGCTCCACTAACCAGCTTACGTTATACAACCTTGTTAGGACGGATGAATACATTTAAATAAGAAACTTTGTAATTGGAACGCTGCCTGCGTGATGTGTAATTTCTACATTTAAATTTTCAATTCGTTAACGTGTATTTCCATTTCGGCGAGTTACTACTGTGCAGCCGCCCTCGTCTCGACGCGAAGAAGCCGCGTTTCTCGAGATAAAATTCGCCTTTAATCGAAATAAATCCACAAACATTTGACGCGAATGCAAACAAAAAACAAAAACAAAAAAAAAAAAATTAAAGTGACCCGAACTTCCGGTGTAGGTGGGGCCGCTCTTCGTCATTCATCATCGCGTCGCGTATTTTTACCCCGCGAGGCACCCTTTGTCGCCTTATTCGAAGCGGTGGCGAAAAAAAAGTAACGTGAAAGGCGAGACGCTGCGCTCGCGTGTGCACACGCGGGTCTCAGGGCCAGGCCAGTCAGCCGGCCAGCTGAATGAGCGCCTCCCATTCAGAGGCGCTTGGAGGTCGGCCAGTTTTGCGGGCAGTGTTTGACACGCCATCGGCCGCGTCGATGCGAAGCCGCGCGTTACTCATTAACGCGCCGAAATATCCCGAAAGGGAACCGGTCTTATATGCAACCCCATTTTTTCTTTTTTGTTTAACTCTCTTAGCGACCCTGACATATGCAGCTTTAAATTAATCTTGAGAACGAATTTAATTTAAATTAATCGAGAAGACGAGGAGTATAAAATCGAGAGAGAGAGAGAGAGAGAGAGAGAGAGAGAGAGAGAGAGAGAGAGAGAGAGAAGGACAGAAGAATGGGGGAGTTCACGCCGTAATCGCTTGGAGAGGGAGCAAAGTAGCTTCGAGGGTCTATAATTACTCGGCGTTGGCTTCCGTGTACGACTTATTCCCGGTTTATGTGCCACCTTCTCTCTGTTGTTTTTACCGTGCCGTTAGCTTTAAATGCGCCTACCACGGTGTCGATTGCCTCGGCCACTTACGCCAGCGCGATTACCGGATTCCAGCCTCGAGTGGACGCCGATCGCTGTTCTCTTCATTCCGCCGGCTTTAAGCTTAGCTTTTTTTCTTTCTGTTACCCCGCAATTTGAATTACCACTCTCGGTGCTTTTGAAAACGCCGTGAGGGAGAGCTCGCGTGTATACCGTTGAAACGACGACAATTTATTTAGCAAATATTTTATCGCTCGAGCGGAATGAATCGTATAATGTATATATACAACGTTAAACGTCTGACTTGACACTGTCATACTCTACTTCGATTGTAAAGCACAGACAATGGCCATTGAAAGTCAGGACGCGTCAATTCAAAAACACGAGGCGCTTCATTGAGTTTCCATGTGAAATCTACGAGAAAAGTCCAAAACAGTACGAGACTGAAGGGGGAAAAATGAGGAAATAACGTATACAGATTCGTATGCAGCGTCGGGGCAGTTGAAAGCACTGCGGGCCCAGAATAAAGGCGGGCGCACTTGTCGACGAAAAAAGAAAGTAAAGGTGGGAGTAGCGCAGGAAGGAAGCAAGAATAAAGAAGCCCCTAATTAAGGCACTGCCGCGAGAGCGCGCGGGGGCAAACAAGCGCTGAAAAAATTATTGAAGGAAGTCCTCGCGTGCTGGCGCGTTGAGAGGCTGCCCTTTCTCTCTCTCTCCCTCTCTCTCTCTCACTCTCACTTCATTTTTTTCTCTCGTTCTTTTTCTCTCTCTCTCTTATTCTCATTCTCACTCTCTTTTATTATCTTTCTCTCTCACTCTCTCTCTCTCTCTCTCTCTCTCGTTTTCTCTCTCACTCTTTAACGAAAGAGTACGAACTACTCTCTTTTTATCTCTCGGTAGTTCTCTGTGTGCGAGGCTCGCTCCGGGAAAAGCTCTCGCGGCCTGAAAAATACATTGCTCCGGCGGGCTTTTGCGCGTAGACGCGCAAGCCCCGTTGTTACGAGAACCGCCGGAGGCGCGTGCACCTGCAGTTCCTCTTATACGCCGCCCTTTGCAGAAACTACTGTAGGCCGCGGGAGGAGCCCCCGCAGGCTCTCGGCTCGAGATGCGAGATTTCCTCTTCTCCTTTTTCCCCCTTTTTTTGACAATAAGAGAGGGATTTTTTACTTTATTAGCGGGTCGGATATAAAAAATTATTAGCGGACGTCGTAAATTGCCAAAGGCGAAACGCGCGGAGTGTATACACAATTAACAGCTTCCGGTGTACGGCGAAGCAATTTGTGCACGGTTAGAGAGAAGGTGAATATCGGATGGCGGTATCTTCCCCTTTTTCGGGTCGAATAATTAACATAATTATTTTCCTAACGAAGCCGACGCGATGCCCAACTTTAAAAGTACGCTCGGGTCGATAACACGGCGCGGGGAAAATGATCCCGGCCGCGATGAAAATGCCATCACCTGAGCTTGCGTGCTTGCGCGAAATTGATTAACGCTCGAGAATTTGAATAGTCTCGAGGGCTATATTAAAATGTTTAAAATAAAAAAATTACTACGGCCAATTTAGTGAAGGCTCTGTGAAAGAATAAATGTCAATTTCAAGACGAGATGAAATAGATTTATTAGCCGAGTTTCTAGCAAAAAAAAAGGAGAGTCGTCGAATTAAAAATTATAGATGCGAAATAACAACGTAATTAAAAGAAAAAAAAACACGTATATAATTTTGCCTATACATAAAGGTATGCCTTGTTTACGCCTAATAATCAATTGCACAATAACTAAAGCGGGAGCATCGCGCCCACTCGTCACCGGATAGCATCTTCGTTGAGCGTCGCAATCGACGCTCTTTCGCGCCCTTATCTCCCAGAGAACGAATGAACGTATGCGCGAGTTCTCGTTTTAGAAGCGAGGCGAGCCCTTCAATCGGCCCGTTATACCGAAGGGTTAGACCGCCGGTGCGCGTACGAGAAGAGAGGGGAGCATAACAGCTCGGTGAGTTTTATCTGTTCGGCGATCGGAAGGATAAAATATGGGCGCACGCGCGGTAAAAATTGCGTTAAAATCGCCGAGAGATAGTATAGCAAAGGGTTTGAGGAAATGGTCGGGAAGCAGCGGTCGTAAAATAAAAAAGAAAAAGAGAAGGGCCCGCAGCACGTTGGCCGTAAATAACGGAAATGCAGTTCCGAGCGGACAGCAGCACGTGGGCGCTCTTGTATATAAATCGAAAAGGTAGAATCCTCACCCTCGCAGATGTATCCCTGCTGCATGATGCCCCAGAGCCTGTCGGTGCAGCTGTGGCAGTAGGTCGGCTTGTGGAAGGTCTTTTTGGCGAAGGTGTGCCCGTGGCAGGGCCTGGGCGCCCCCTCGGTCCCGGGCGTCGCCATGGCCCCCCCGGCTGCCGCAGCACCAGCAAGGGGTCCGCTGCCGCTGCCGCCGCGGCGCCAATCGCCGCGCCAGATCTTCACCGTGAGGCCGCTTCTGTCAGCCGGGCAGCCGCCGGCGCCAGTCGCCTTGGCTGTCTGCCCTTCGTCGTCCCGGTCGTCCGGTGCTACGGCCGCGCCTCCGTCTCCTCAGGCCTCCCTCATCCCGCATCCTCTTCCGGGCTCCGGGCTCCGGCCTCAGCGCGATACGCTCCGCTCCTCGGCTTGGCTGGCGCTGCCCCAGCGGTGCTGCAGCTGCAGTGCGCGAGCCTCTCGGGCCGCTCAGGCGGACGCCCGGCAACTACGTGATCTCGGAGTAGCCCCAGGCGAGCGACATCGCGACCAGCCGGCCCTCGGCGTGTATCCCGCAGCAGCGGCAGCCGGCGATGCGGCTCGCTCCCCCGTGCAGTCCTCCCCCGCTGCGAAGCCGAGCGCGAGGCTAGGCCCGCCGAGCCGTACGACGAGTGCAGGGCTGGAGCCGCTCAGGCCGCTCGGGATCCCTCCGGCCGCGTGCCTCGGCCGCATATCCGCGGCTGCACGCGGGGCCCCCGTCCGCCGCCGCCGCCTCCTCCTCCCCCCACCGCCTGCCGTGCCACCAAGAGCCGGACGCTGCGCTGCTTCCGCGAAGCGCAGCGCGCAAGCGCCGCTCCTCCCCGAGAGAGCCTCGCCTGGACTCGGTGCCCTCGGCCGATCAGCGGCCCCAAGCCCGAGGCGCCGGCGAGCGGCAGCCCGAGCGAGCGGCGAGGCCGAGCCGCGTGCCCAGCGGGCCTGGCATGGCTAGCCGCCTGAGGCCGTGTCCCTGGGCCGCCGTGTCCTCTCGCCCTCCGCCGGCCGCTGGGGTTACGCGCGACCACCAAGAGCAGCCCCCGGGAGGGACCGCCGCCGGACCGGACTGGACTTCCTCCGCTGCAGCCGCCTCCTCTGGACCCTGCTTGAGAAGAAGGCACGCGCGAGGCGAGCACGCCGTCAGTAGAGCAAGTATATTACGTGTGCGGCTGGAGGGAGGGAGGAGCGAGGCGGAGGCGCGCCTGCGCCGGGGACGCCGGGGACGCAGGCCAGTTCGCCCAGAGCCCGACTTTCCCGTGCCCTCCTGCCCCTCCGTACATATACGCGCGCGGCCACTTTTTTTTTACGAGGCCTGAGGGGCGCGGGATCCGGCACGCAGCGAGAGAGAGAGAGAGAGAGAGAGAGAGAGGGAGACGGGGAGCATCGATTCGCGCGCGACGGACTGTTACTACTCGTGCCCGCGAACCTCCCGCCGTCGCCGATCCTAATCTCCTCCCGAGCCTTTTCCGTCTACGCCGCCGATCGATTTCACCGTTTCGTGCGAGCTCGAGCATTTTTTTTTTTTTCTCCTCTTTCCCTTTTTATTTTTTCTGATCACCTCCTCACTTGCAAGTAGTAACAGTCGTCACAGAGCACGAGGACACTTTGGCTCGCGCACTCTCAGCTGGAAGGCTGCGAGAGATAACCGCCGTATACCGCACTGCCCGCGGCTGAATCAATAACGCTTTTGTACGCGCGCCGGAATCGGGATTTCTACGCGGCGCGTATAACAAGCGTGTGCGCGACGGGGGCTCCGTGCGCTGTAACGCTGACCAAGGCGGACGGACTACTCCCTCGATCGCTCCGGATAGCACGCGCAGCCGCCCACTTGGGAACACGAGAGTCGCCTCCTCGGCAGGGGCGTCGACGCACTCGCCCGTTCAGTAACGCTCTTTCTCTCTCCGTCCGTAATTCCGTCCTATCGTTTACTTCACGAGCGACAAATGAAAAAAATTAAAAAATAAATAAATAAACAGACGACAAAACAGGCGCCGCTCCGTTTCACCTACGCACTACTATTCCTCTTTATCTCTCTCTTTCTCTCTCTCTCTCTCTCTCTCGTTCTGCCCACACTCGCAGAGAGCAGCCGCGTACCTTGCGGCTCGTCTGGCTGGACTCGCGCGGGGCTGCAGTCGAGCGCGCGCTCGCCTCACGTCGTCGCGGCCCGTCCGGGGGCGAGCAGCAGCCACGCCGACGTCGTCCGGCGCACCTCCTCCTCCTCCAGCTGCAGCAGCGCCGCCTCCTCCACCTCGTCGTCGTCCTCGTCGTGGTCGCGCGCAGGTCGTCGGGCTCGGGTGACGCTCGCGGGACTGCGTGCCGAACGCGCGCGCGCCAGAGTCTGTGGCGGCGAGCGCCTCGTCGCCGTCGTCCAGCGCCGCGCACGGGCGTATTATATTTAGGCGAGGGAGCGAGCCGTCGCCGCGCGAGGGAGGGAGATAAAAATAGAGGGAGCGAGATAGGAGAGAGAGAGCCGTGCGCGCGCCCGCTTATAAATAAAGACGGCGGGGCGGCAGGCGCAGGCGCGGCACTATGACGTCACACCCCCAGCTCCTCTCTCTCTCTCTCTCTTCGTCGACGACGCCGAGATATGGGCTCCCTTCTTTCTTTTTCACTCTCGAGCGGCGACGGAGCGCATGCCGACAGCCTCCCCCGCGGCCCCCTCCCCCTCCCTACGCCGCTTGTATGCGCGCACCCCCCTTTGGCCGTGTACACTCGGGCAAGGGCCAGCGCGCGCGCGTGACACTGCGTTTCGATCGCTTTTTTCGCCCGTACGGAGAGAGCGGACTGCGTGCACGCGCTCGAGGCGTTCGATGAAGCTCGATCGACTCGACGCTCCCTCGTCTCTATCCTTTTGTACGCGGGATGCTGCTGCCGCGATGCCAATCGGCGAGATCTCTATATATGCTACTTTTGCGTCTTTTTTTTTAGAATAGACTTTACCTGGAGAACTTTGGACTTCCGACGGGATGAGCTTCTCCGAACTTTTCTTTGGATGATGAAACGTAGGTTTGCTTCACTGGCGTTGATTGTAAAATGATAAGAAAGTCATTTTTACTCGGAATGCTTCTGCCACGATACCAATCGGCGAGTTCTACATATACGCTTTTTCTGCGTCTTATTTTTAGTATAAAGCTTTACCTGGAGCTTTTCTTTGGCGATGAACTGTAGGGTCGTTCCACAGGTTTTCATTATAAAATGATAAAGGGAGAAATCATTTTTCTGCGGGTTCTATAGTGGTAGTCGAACTTTTCTTTAGCGATGCCGTGTAGAGTGAGAGGGTCGTTGATTATGAACTGATAAAGTGAGAAATCATTTCTCCGGGGAAGATTCTTTCGATTTTCATTCTGAGCGCCGAGCTTATTAAATTAAAAGTGACGAGAGAAAAAAAAAAGGAGGCTCGTCCAATCGGCAGGGCTCGACGGACAGTTGACAAACGAGCTGGTGTTAAGGGTGAAAAACAAAAAATTAATACGGGAGTATACAAAGGGAATTCGGTGGAGAGAAGCCACGAGCTGGGCATACGTCGCGCGAGGCGCAAACGAGCCCCGATCACGGAAGGACCTCGTAAAAATGGAAATAAACGCGGAGGAGACACGCATATCTACGTATAGGCGCGCGCGCGCGCGCATGCCGATGATTATCGTCGCGCGCTCCTCGATGTTCAGCTCGCCGAGAGATGGATTCACGAAAAAATTGACCCCGGGAAAATGATGATGCGACTATATACCGTCTCCGCTCGTTTTTACTTCTCATCACCTTCTCTTTCTCTCCCGGCGACTTTTCTTCTTCTGTTTTATTTTATTTTTTTTTTATTTACAATTTTTAATACAATTTTATTTACTGTAGCCGCGGGAAAGTGTTGTACTGCTTTCCTTCGGCTTGCTGATGTGATCGAGGCGTCTGCGAGTGACAGTAGGTCACAGGAAACTCGCCCGACAAGGACTGTCTGACCAGCGCGTGGCTGTTACTACTCGCGGCGACCGGACCTCGTCGCAGTGGAAAAATCCGACTCCTGTCGGACCAAACTTGCTTACGATCCTATGCGCGAAATTAATTTTAATTGTTGATGATTGTTAAATTTAAACTTTTTATCTTACCCATCATTTTCGATTGATTATCTTCTTTTGTTTAAACAATTTGAGTTATTTTATTTAAAAGCTCTACTACTGTACAGTTTGTTCATCTACGCTGTGACAATTTTATTGGTAAGTAAGAAATCACTCGGTTGCATCGCGAGTCTGAAATTATAACATAAACAATTTGTTTTATAATTTCTTAATGATTTTAAGTTAATGGGTAAATTTTGCCGAACAATATGTCATGCCGAAATTCAACTCACTCCAAAAACGTAATGAACGAACGTGCCAATTCTGCATATCAAACATTTTTGCTTTGTTAGTAAGTGTTATCTGAAAAATAAAAGAAAGTAAATTTTCTCACCTAGTAATATCTTGGGGTTATCAGTAACTAAAGCACTCGGAGACTTAAAAAAAATTTTTTATTGTACATAGTTCATTTTTACAAAAAATTTATAAGGCTAGCTACGAAGTCTAAGAATCGTCGTACAAAAACAAAATGCACTTTTGTCAGATTTTCGAAATGAAAGAAAAAAAAACAATATATACGATAAAGGTAGAAAATTTAACATGAAAAAAAAAATCGTATATATTTCATTATGTATTTTACCATTAGCATATATTCTTTCATTACATGGACGGAGCGTAAAGCATAATCTATCGTGTATAATAACGGGATTAATCGATCTTTATAGAATACAATCTCCATACTGATAACGTGAATAACTAGAATGTTGGCATTCTCCTCTTCGCTTTCTTACAAGTCTGAATAAATTTCAGAACGGACAAAACAACGCGAACAAGCTTGACAAAAAAGAGTCACTCGTAAAACATTTCACAACAATCTTCACCCGACATTTCACAGAAAAAAGAAACGCTTCTTAAACTCTTCACAATTGGTCGTACAATAATAGGAATAATAAGTGGTCCTAATAGTAATAGCATCAATAGTAATAATTAATATTGTGTATAGTAGTCCATAAAAGCTAACGACCTACATTTGAACAAGCAAAGGAAAAAAATGCGTAGAAAACTATATAATTGGATGAAACAACTGATACACGCAACTGCAAGTAGAGATATACAATAACGACTTGGTCAAATGCCCGAAAAAAAGCTAGTCCCTTGTTTTTAACACAACATATTGTGCGTGTGATCTTTGAGTTTACTCAAACGCCTAGTAGAATATTCAACAACAAATTTTTTAATTTAACCCGTTTTTTCAGCTCTTACATTGTACAATATGTAAACGATGGATGTGTATTTAATGCGCTTAAGGGGACAAGCCTATGTTAAAGCTCGCAAAAATTGAGACGTATTCTTTAACCGATCTAAATTTTTCTACAAA